>VZRW01008816.1:385949-481047 GCA_013398125.1 Aegotheles bennettii
TGTGAGGGGCGCCCGGGGGGCTCCAAGCGCACCCGGGCAGGCGGCACCTGCGCCCCCACAGCGCCCCTTCGCCCGGCCCTTCTGGGGGGCTGCGGGCAACTCGGGCAGCCCCTGGGGCGCCCGGCTCTGTCCCGAGGAGGTGGAGACCCTGAGCTCCGCCTTCCCGCGCCGCGGGAGCGGGGAGAGATGCGGGGAGCCGGCGGGGAGAGGTGCGGGGAGGCGGCGTGGAGCCTCCTGCCTCGCTGTGCCGGGGGGCAGGGAGGTGTCCGGCGAGGAGTCCCGGCTGCCTTGTCACATCGCAGCGCCAGGCGCCAAGGTCAGCCGAGCTAGACAGGATGAGTTCTTGCCCAGCTGCAAGCCACGGCAGTAGCAGCTCGTGGAGCAACTAAGGGACCACATCTGTCCTCAGCCACAGCCTCGTCCTTCCGCTTTCTATGTGCTCCTGCCCAACCACCCCCTGCGCCAGCGCACGGGGAGCTCAGGGAGGGGTTGCCCCCAGGTGTAGTGCCAGGCGATGCAGCTGTGCACAGCACTAGACACACAGCCCTTGCACCTACCAGCTCACGCAGAACTAACGTTGCTCCTTGGACCATTTCTTCACTGGAGCAATACAACGAGAACACAGACAGACTAAAATATTACAGAATTTGTCATGAGCAAGAGTGATGGAGAACCTGTATTTCCACTGAGACACAGCCTTGAGTTACACTGCTCGTAGCTCCACAAGGCAATTATTTAAAAATTAAAGTTCTCAAACATGTTACAGTTTTTCTTACCTTCATATCTTGAATATTACGGATACAATTTGCCTCACCCTAATCCACCAGTGAGGTGGATATAATATGGGCCAGCTAAATTTTGTCTTTCAAATAGTGCCTCAAGTCACATACAAAAACAGTTAAAACAATCATGCAGTGGCCTTCTTCCTCAAAACGCTTGTCAGATTTTGGTGTCTTCCCATACAATGAGTAAAAATGGTCCATTTAATCTGATTGGGACCTATAAATTCCCAGAAATTCTTTTTTAAAGACAATAAAATATAAAAAGATCTCAAAATACATTATTGGCCAGTTCGGAAGAAAAGGGTTTATGTTTCCCTGCCCAGAAATAAATGGAGATGTAGATCTCAGCCTCCAAACAGCTTGTGCTGTGCCCTTGTTTCATAGCCAGATTTCCTCACCCATCCCTCCTAAAACGGGGACCAAGTCTGTTTGAAAAGAAGCAATTAAACTGGTCCTTCAAGACCTTGCAGGCTGGGAGGTAGTAGCTAAAACACCATTATCAGGTAGATCAAGACAAAGAGAACAGAAAGACCTCAAGATAGATGTTTCAGTCTGCTTGTAAAAATGTGGTAAGAGTAAGGAAGGAAAATGTAGCCCTGTAGAGTGCATCCTGAGAAAGGCACTGGTCTGCCAAAGGGAGTGAGTGTGATATTTCAGTTGCTGTAAAGATAGTTAGGAGAGCAAGACATAGTATTAGGAAAGTAAGTATATAAACTCCATCTCTCTTTTCAGACAACAGGCATAGAAGAGTGCTCCTACACCTGTACAGCTTGAAGGGCACAAAGTGCCACACCATAGCTTTATAGCAGGCATGCTAAGCATCAGCACAAGCAGGGCAGATATGTCTGCAGCCCAGCCCTTTGTGTGCTCCTGATATGAGAATAACTGAGAGTGGCTTCTATAAAATGAGGTGGTTTTGCGAGGTTATGGCTAAGTAGGATGGTGACTTCAGAAGGTGTTGGAGGAGTGACAATGACACCAGTAGAGCTACGCTTTTCGTGCTGATTGATTATCAGCATTTTTCATTTCCTATTGCTAATGAAAACAGGAAGAACCAAAATCGTCCCATCATAGCCTCTGCTGTGGGCCCTGACTGGGGAGCCACTGCTTTCTCAGGGTGGAGCAGTCTCTTCACAAGTTGTAGCCCTGAGCCAGAGCTACAAGAAGGGAGAGAAAAGATTAATGTCATCTTCATCAGGACAGTGGCTCTTCCTTTCATCCACTGTTTGCCGATCAACCAATATGGAGCTGGGCTTGATAGAGTTCCTTATATGACTGAAAACAAAATCTATAGGTGCAGGAGTCACATGGGAGTGATGCTTAGAGGCTCTTTGTTGCTCTGGGTGTTTGAAGGCTGCAAAAGACTGGAGAACTGAAGTATTGCCATTGGCTTGGCTCACTGAATTCAGCATTTCTGAATGTGTTTCAAAGCCTTTGTTTCTTGTAAAACCCTAGATTCCTGAACACTTTGAGTTTGAAGAAGATAAACACTCTTTTTGTCCAAGTTTCAACCTGCATAAATTGAATATGAGCTTTCCCTGCTCATATTCAATGGGTTTAAATTCAGAAGCCTTGGTATAACATGTGCATATATAACATATAACATAAAAAAGACAGTCTCCGTCTCCATGTGCTGTAATAATTACAACCCACCCACTGGTTATCAAACTCCAAACAGTGGGAAGAAAATGTAAACACCCTCCCCTCTCTTCTCGATAGGGAAGCATGTTGCTGACTGGCAAACGTAGTGTACAGTAAACAAATCCTCAAAGCCTCTTGCTACAAATTTGGAAGCATATTTAACTGTTGCACTATTTTTTTCACTAAAGACCAACTCCAGACAACTTTGCTCTGAATAAACAGGTAAATATTTCAGTAGCACCATCAAAGGTGGTAGAATGCAAATAAAAACAGTATCTCTTCCTCTTTTGTCATCTTCTCTTAAATTTCTTGTGTAGCCTTCAATGACAGTTACTATATACTTTTCATCACAGTTCTTGCTGCAAAACATTGGGAACCTTTTTTTCTTTGTACATGACAACAGTGAATGTCATCTTTCCAACTAATCACAGTTAGTGAAATATCAGTGATATAGAAGTCTTTATATTTAGAAAACAAAAGTAGTAAAACAAAATAACTATAGATGGAAATTAATAAAATAGGATCAGATTTGGGTCATCTCAATCAAATAAAACTGTCAGTGAAAATTCTTCAGCTAAATGGCATATTGTTCAGCTTGTAATTGTTTGAGACAAAAAGACTTCTGAGGTCACAGACATTGACAGCAAGTCCTACAGTACCCATTGCCATGAAGAGTTAGAGTTACCGGCGTCCGCTTCTTCTAAATGAACAGTCCTTCAGGACTTCCTCTCTTATGTATTAGTGTAATCCCCGCCAGTCTGATGGAACAACTTCTGTCAAAGATCCAACTTCACAAGATGAGGTATTCAAGTAAAAAAACCAGATATTCAGATGAAGGTAAAAACAGAGGTTTAAAGTAATGGTCTCTGCATCAGGCAATATTGTAGATTTTTTTGATGTATCCATATGATTCTAAATATTGCATAGCTGAGAAAAAAAATAATGCAAATTACTAGTTTCAATAGCCCAATAAAAAAATATTGAGAGAGGAGTTGGGCAAAGGCAAGACTCTCACTCAAGAGATGCTCTGTTATGAAGCTAGCAACAGGCAGGCAGCAGAAACATGGGGGTGAAATATTACAGTCTTGAAAGTCTGAGTCACTCCTTAAGAACACCAGCATTACTAATTCTTCTTGTATTTTTAGTGGCATTATTTAGTATTCTCATTATTAGAAAATGAGAAATAATTTACATGTCTGTCTGGAGGTTATTAACTGGATTTTACAACAGATTTTCAAAGAGATTGTGATTTTAAATCACATCTAAGTGAAGGCCAATTCACAATATCATTTCCCAAAACAGTTAAGACTGATCAAGGCTAATTTTGCTTTAGAAATTAATTGCGCCTCTTGTCTGGAAAATGTAGGCAGAAAATGAGGTTGGTAATATGGAAAGTGATTGTGTACATAGTAAAATGGCAGTAAGTGCACAAAAAAGGATGTCACCTATTCTTAAGCATTTGAAGGCTCATATAAATTTAACAAATAAGGCTTTCTTAAAGGCATTATGTAACTGTTATGTCCCCTTTCAAAATCAAGTATCTGGATTGATAGTGTTCGGACAAGACTATAAGTTTCTGCCCAAACTAGAAAATAGATGTTTTGTAAGGACACACGCACGATCATATTGGTGTGCAGTCAGACAGTGTAGGTATGTGAAGTAAGTAATGAAAGTTGCAATATGTCCCCTCAAAATCTCATCTCAGGATGATGGGTTTCCTTGATTCTTGAGGAGGATGGGTAAAACACATACTCCCAGTATCCTGGTATATTCAAAATAGTCATCTTAAAATATGTTAAAATCTTCTCTGATTAAAAAAATATGGGTTAGTAGAATGTGCTGAACAGATCATCCATGGCTTTGTCATTCAAATAACTGCTACTCTGACCTTCATGCCTCACCATGAAGGAGTTCATCAAGCAGTCACAAATTCTAACATAAGTACTGCCTGAATTGGGACCCTGGCCAATGCAGTTAAAGGAGGAAATTCCTAGGTAGTTAAACATAAATTAATGGTGTTTTGTAACAAGCCCCAAATCAGTTCAGGAGATTAAAAACACCAACATGCCAGAAGTCATTCACTATCAGAGTGGAATAAAAACAAGAAAGGTCATCAGGAATCATAACAACAAACATGCATCCTTCTGCTGAGATCTCCACCTGCTGACATCTAAAAAAGGGACTGTTTGCTCTTACTGGAAGTACAGCTGTAGATAATGGTGTTTTATTTTTTAAACATTCCTATCAGCAAAGAAGTTCAATTATTTGCTTCTTGATAATGAGACATACCTCCTGGCAAATGAGGTAAGGGTTGCTAGAGACAGAACAAAGGGGAAATATTCACACTTTTCGTGGTGAAATTTGAAGGGGGGATTACTGGGGGGGGCAGGGGGGAAGAGGCACAGATATTTGGTATAATTTGTGGTGTTGGTATTTGCATTGTTGTTCTTTCCACTAGGAAGAGCAAAGACAGATTTTCTGTTTTGATGATTCAGAGGTATTCCTTTAGCCAAGGAATTTGTTCATCAAAGAGCTGTTGGGCCTATCGGTACCAAAAAAAAGATTGTTTCTGAGATACCAGCAGACCTGCAAAGCAATTCCTTGATGAGCAGACCCAAAACACCAGCTGAACTTCTGAAACAGCTGAATTTGACCTACTCATCATGGCCAAACCATGTTAGCAGAGGAGGAGAGAGCTCAAGTATCCATCATCCAGCTATCAAAAATGCAGACAAAACCTCAAGTGGAAAAAAATGACTAAACCCTGAAGTTTCCAGTCTAAGACAGAGTATTTGCAATATGCCAGGATATGCAATAAAAAAAAAAAAAGATTCTTTACTGTCTTACTCACGTTTGTTCTTAGCAATGTCTGCATAAACATAAAAATAAACGTAACATAACATAAAAATGAAGATGCTGCTTATTTATCAAATGATTCACTAACACATCATGCCAACCAATGCTAAATATTAGAAATGGCTACTGAAACCTTTCATTACATCAGTTTATTGATTTGTGTTTGTTTCTACTTAGAGATACACTTTCATCTTAATCACACACTGTCACTCTAAAACAATTTGATTACTATAAACAGTGCCTAACTTGGTTATAACAGAAAGAACTCAAGGACAGTAACTCCCCTTCTTTTTTCTTCATTTGCAAACCTCGTGTATCTGGTACTTTATTGATAACTTTTATTTCTATTTTGTCACATCAAGGTATACAGGGGAGATGATTAGGATCCTTCTGTGTGTAGTTTCTTATAGATAGTGTTATACATTACTTTGTACCGGTATTCCTCTTAGAAATGAGAGAAGAGGAACAGAATAATAGCAAGGTGATTATATAGTAGGTGTGTCACTGAAACATCTTTTAACTACTTTTTAAATATTGACTGCAAAATAATCTGAGGATGTCTTTCCTATAAATCCACAAATTTGCAAGCATTCTCTTCAAGAATTTCTAGGAAGCTTCATGTTGTAATTCTGTACCCATTTGGCTGGCTTTAATCAATAGTAGATTTAACAGTCAGAAATAATTTTTCTTAAATTTCAATGTAACATTTCAAAATCAAGGGTTGTCTCCTTTATGATTATATAAAGTATCCATTTTTTTGTGCTACCATAGACCCAAATCTTTCAATGGTCAGAGGAGACACATAACACCACTACTGACATGAATCTTGCCTGTTCAGGTTGGGGCAATTTGTAGTGGGCTTAATCAAGACTGTAAGTACTGTTCCACCCATAAAAATAACAGTATAATTTTCTTTTGTTCATTTTAAATATATGGGACAAAATGTTCTCTCTTATGACTCACGTCTTTAATATTCTGGCACATAAGAAAAAACAATCTACAAAGTGATAATAAATGCTGGGCCATATTAACTCCTTTTCTCTTCCTCCATTCTCCAAAACAGAGACACTGCAAAACCAAGTCAGAAGAGATCTTTCATCAAGTATTCTTTTCAATCATTCTGTTCAGATCAAATTAAATAAAGAAATTATTTCCTTCAAATTGTCCTAACCTGTTGTATTTGTGCCATGTGACATAATGGCCAAAATAAGTCCATTACATGAATAAATCTCATTAAGGGTATGCCAGCTGTATGCATTCAAGTTATGTGGTGTTATTTATTTGGTTTCTTTGTTTGTACATGTGTTTAGTATTTATTATGTGAAGGTTTGATAGATTAAACACTTCTAAAGGATATTTTGAAACTGAAGGGTCATATTGTTCTATTGTTTGCAAAGAGAATTTCCACAGTGACTTCAAAGAAACAATTTACTTAAAATCAATGATTATAGTTCACTGAGTTCAGTACGGGTTCTAGTAGTCATGCTGTACTGCCTCGCCACTTAGTTTCGGGTCTAGCTGACAGGTAGAGCACTATCTCTTCAAACTATATCAGTTTCACAAACAAAAAATTCATATTCTCTCAAAATATCAAGAAAGCATTAAAGAATTAAATAACAAAAAAATGCACGAGTTATGATCAGAGGTTTTAAAGAGAAAGTGAAAATTATTTAAGAGATTAATTTGGAATCAATCAGCATTGTAACCTTTACATTTTTATACCATTAGCTAAATTATTTTAACCACTTTCTTTCAAACTGGAAATTTAAAAAATGTTTGGGATGTTAAATGAGTTCTTTATATTTAAATAATTGGAAAGAAATGTTTTATCAAATTAATGATTACCAATCTGTTTTACAGCACACAACATTATGCTTTCTGGCAACACAAGCTTGCAAAACTCTGTAGTTTCTGCAAACTTTATCCAAGAGACTTTGACAACCTTACTTTCCTTAAGAAAACAGAAAGATGTTAACAACCAAAAAATACAACTTTTTAACTGATGTAAGTTCTCACCAAGACAATTTTCATTGAACTACGCAGTAGCATTTTTGGGCAGTTTTATCAAAGATATTAACATAATTCTTTCAATTATAAAATAAACTCAGTAAAGTCAGGATGCTGTTACTGAATGTTAGCCATGTAGTGGTATATTCAGAACCCTTTTGCTCAGTTGTAACAGTGAAGATTGCATTTCATTACCAATAATGAAATACTTTAAGAGAGCATCTAATTATCAATGAAATTTCCCTGAACAAGACTATATACTAGCAAGTAGGCAGGTTCATTTTGATTTTCTGAGGTTTTTCCCTCTGATTCTCCTCTTATCATTTTTCTTATTTTGAAGTAAAAATAATTCAGTATCATTTTTAAGTATATCATAAAATACAGATCCAAATTTTATTAAAAAGCAATAGGAAGATTTCAGTTAACATCAGGGGCTTTGAGTTACCAGCAATATAAATGCCAGGTGATTAGCAGAAAAAGCAGCCTTAGAATAGCCAACTATTGCATTTCAGAAACACAATTCTCTCCCTGAGCCATGCCACCATAGACAGAGATCGATAGAGATGCAGAAATATGGGATTGCTGCAGATAAATGATAAAAAGTTATCTCTATATCTTATCATGTAGAAGTGAGAAATAAATTTTATTTACTACACACCAAAGTAAACGAAATTAAATTAGAATAAGGCAACAGCTTAGGCAAGCAAATTTAATTTTAGAATAAGCTTCATGTTTTCACAACATTTTTTTTCCTAGAATTGCTAGTATCTGAAGGCAAAGCATGATCTTTAAACTTTAGACTCAACAACAAACCACAAGCAGAAGCAGGAACTCGGCCTCAAGGTTTCCAACTAAGTGAAAGTGGTTGGATTTCCTGGCAGAATATAATTGTTTATGGAGAAATAAATTAATCTCAATAAAAAGAAAAAGCACTTGTTTATGATGTTGAGAGGTCTCTCTGTGGAGATGTTTGATTAAGAATTATCTAATTTTAGTTATTTTAGTAACTCTGACAGTGTTGGCTTACCTCAAGTCATATCTGTGCTAAAGAATGGTGGTAAACAAGTTCACAATCTTTAATTAGAAGAAATTTCATTTTCAATGTGATAGGCAGCAATGTAACCATTCAGGTCTTGCTAAATTTATGCAATCTGCAGAGATACAGCCTTAAGGCAAGCAAACAATTTACCCCCGAAATCTCAATAAACCAGTCGCACTTGATAAACAGTAGGATTTGATAAACAGGGGGCTAATGAAAGATAATTATATTTCCAGTAATAGCATTAGTGGCATTTTACTGGAGAGAAGAACAAGGCTTTCAGAGAGGAACTAGATCATCAAAGCCCGAGAGCATATTATGAAAGAAGAGAGCAAAGAGGAATTCACATGTAGTACACGTCAACACACTGATAGTGTTTGGCTTTGATTTCTGAAGGGCAGAGGGCTGGCTTTCCAAGACGAAGGAAGTGTTCGTGTTTGGTAACAGACCAAACCAGTCTGCACGACTGGAGTGACCAAACAAATTTCAGATGCAAAGATTTAGTAGTCAGATGGGCCCACGTGCGTCTAAAGATACAGCAGCAGTGTCAAAACATCTGTGAATTACAGTTTTGCAACCACACTCTCCAGGTACCGATGCTTTATGAGAAAGTTCAGCTTTACCTATTCAAAACAGAAGCATGTCCAGAAATGTCATAAAGGTCCTTAGAGGCCAGCCACACACATTTGCATATAGATACTAGGTACAGCAGGTCACATATATAAGTGAGTGCAAGCACAGAAAGAGTGAGTCTGACTTCTGGTGTTTCAAGACTTAAAAACTCTGGGCTTTCTTCAGCAGGTTGTGACTCCATTAGTAATAGTGCAAGTTGTAAAACAAAACTTCAGGGTCACCCTGTCACTGCTTAGGATTTCATTTTACCAGGTTTTACCTCGGGTTAGAGCAGTTCTGAAAACAATTTGTATGCATAAGAAACAGCAATTAACTTTAAAATGGACTGAACTGAATTCACAATAGCACATAAATAAGAGAACATCTGGCATACAGCTAGAGAAAGAAAACTTGAATCTGCTCAGAGATGTGAAATGTACACATATTAAAACATGATAAGGATTTCTTTATAATTCTTTACATTAATTAGTAACAAAACAATTTGTAGTATTTTAGCATTCTGATTGCCTGAGGTCATAGCTAGTTAATATTAAACCCAGAAATTATGTATGAGAATTCTACTTTCTAGCTTGGGAGACTGAAGTAGCACAGAGCTGCTCCCTTAGTAGGAGTAAAACAGATGAGAAATTAAGGAAATGGGAAAAAAAAAAAGGTACAAATATGTCCAGGAACAGTAACAGACATAGAAACACAGAGGTGTTTGTCCTAGAGCTGTAGTACAGAATGCACTGTCTCCCTAAAAATGAAGGGCATCACTAGAGTTTATTCAAGGTGTTAAGTGATACTTATAATCTAGAAAGTAATGCTCAGCATAAACAGTTTTCTTTTCTTTGTTTTTAAAGCACAGTTTTTTTCCACTAATGACTTGAGCAACATCCTTTGTGGAGGATAGGAGCTGGCGACAGTTGGCTCTTGCAACAGTATGATCTCCATATGTTTAAGAACATTGCACATTTTTATTTTGCTTTTTTCTTCCCTTTTTTTTTTTAAGAAAGAACTGGGAAATGAGGGAAGTGAGTAAATTTTTTAACACTGGTAGATTGTTTTCTTTTATGTAAACAGCCTCAGGGGATTTGTTGAGACACAGTATTCAAACAAGAAGATTTAATTTCATAATAACTGAACTTTTAAATTATTCTGGCATAGTCAACCACACAAAAAAGTTTTTTTCCAATTCGGAAAAACTTCTCAGTTTCTTCAATTCTTTTTCCTTGTATCAGAAAATAACCTTGATTTTCTCCTCGGATAACTCTTACTTGCTTTTTACCTGAATCTTGCAATCTCATTTTCTTTTACATCATCAGCCAATCCTGTCATTAGGATTTAGCAATTTATTAAACTTTTCAGGGTAATCTTGATAATGTATTTGTGATGTATTGCATCTAGTCCTAATGTAGGTTTGTTTTAAAGAAGTGTAAACAAGAGGGACTTGTTCTCATCTAATGCAATTTGGCAGCAGAAACTCCCACAGGGAGGAAATGAGCTGTCCCATGGTCAGTGTACTGGTCTGGAACTCAGAAATTCCTGGTTTAGTTCCCTGTATTGCTGTAAACTTCCTGGATGACCTTAAATAAATCTCTCTCTGCCTCTGATCCCCATGTGTAAAATGAAATACTACCTGCTTCCTGGTTAACAGATGAAGGAAAATGGAACACAACTAAAAAGAGCTCACTGTCTCTCAGCCCAGTTGAGCCATACTTATACAGATTGCAGATTTGCTGACGCTGCGAACTCACCTCTATCTGCAGTTTTCTTGTATGAACGAGCCTTTAACCATTTAGCAAATGCATTTCCTGTCCTCTTTTCACCCCAGTAATTTTCTCCCGCCTTTCCTCTGTTCTCTATACACCCTTGACCGCCTTATCCCCACCCGTTGTGCGTGTCATCTTTCATCCCTGAACCAGCATCCATCATTGACATCTGTTTTCAGGTACATAACCAGGTAATTTTATAGTCCAATCAAGGCAAATGATTCTCTCGGTTGTTCTTCATAAGCTTCTGGAAACTATAACATATATAGTTGACAAAATTAAACCCTTTAAACCACTCAAATTCTATGTCACCAAACTCACATTTCATCCTGGATGCTAGGACCAGGATGTTTTTTCAAGACAGCCCTGGATACAGTGCTTAAAAATCTGCAGCTCACAACGTGCCATGATAAAACGTAAACCACAATACTTTTGCACTCTAGAGAGATTTCTTTCAAACATTATTAACCATATATATACTATTAATAAATATAGAATGGTTTATAATATAACATTAAAAAAAATCATATAAACTGTCACCACTTTATATGAGAAGATGGAAGAAATATCCAGAGTAATTAGTACTTTTTATTTCTAAAAGTTCTATCATATTAAACTGAGATATTCCAAGTCTTTGCCTCATGATGGTCACATCATTTTTATAATATATGTGTATATGTTTTTATATATTTTTATGTTTATATATACATTATATATGTGCATATGTATGTTTTTATAATATAATATATATTTTTATAATGTATATTCTTGATGAGAAAAAAGCAGGGAAAACATAGGATATTGCCTTACAGAGTTTTAATAGTTACATTTAGAGATGTGACTATAAATAAGCATAGCAACCAAGAGTCTGTTACAATGTTTCCATTCTTATTTGCCTGCATTGTATGCAAGGGCACATTGAGTTTTCATGTTACGTTTTCCATAAGAGTTGTATATGCAATAGTTCTGTACTTCCATTTTGAAGTCCTAGTTACTAAACTATTGGACATCATCACTCATCCTTTTTTTTGGTAAATGCAATTCAGCATGCAGAGTCATCAAAAAAACCCTCTCAAAGATCCTAAATCAAGATGTTTCATTGAATCAATGTGAAGAACAACTTCAGCTGCCTTATCTGGAGTGATTAAACATACAAAAAGGTCTCTGATTATTCCCTCTGCAAAGAGACATCGATTCTGTTCTTAATTTCTCATTTTCCTGACTGATATCCCATTGTGCATGTTCTGCACAGCTCAGTGTAGCAGGCAGGAGGCTCATGTTTGGTTTCACATTTTTCTACTCAAATCAGCATTGATAGTTTCTACTTTGGTATAGGAGTAAATGCTTGCTGCAGGAGGCAAAGATTTTAAAGGAAACCATCCATATTCAAGTATTAGACAATTATTTATATTGCTTGCCTTTTAAGATACTACCTGTTTTAGGCAACAGGCAATTGGACAAACTATGGTGCTAGAAATCTGTTCTTTTTTTCTGTTCTATGCACTAAGAATAAAATCCACTCACAAAATGAAAAAGTTATGATAGAATAGTCAAATTACTGCCTCGACTTTTTGTTAAAAAATAATATTGTAACACTAAACAAAAGATAGTACAAGTATATGGAAAAAAAATCCCATGTATTTATTCCCACTGCATCATGTTTGGCCTCCTATCATAATTTTACTTTTGTCTAACAGTGAAAATAGGAAACAAAGCAGAGACTTATAGACTTAATTTGAATTACAGCAGCATGACTGTAGGAAAAAAACAAAAACAACAACAAAAAACAACCCTAATCATGTAATTTACTTTGAGGGTATGAGGTTTGGGACTTAGAACAGAGTAAATCATAACCAAGTAGAACGTGATGAATTGGTATTACCACACTGCCCTGCCAGTGTGTTCTAATCATGATCTGATCACCTCTAGAGAAAGGAGATCAGTCCAATCCTTGCTGTCTTCCCTTGCTGCTGTGTAAAAATAACAATAACGTTGTTAGGGACAACTAATGCTAATGAAGAGTGGCAGCTGAAAAAACAGAGTACAATAATCAAGTGGAGGTCATTATGTCACACTCATATCCCAACTGCTTTTGGCATTGCCATTATAAAATCAATTTAACTACTGACAGGAGGCAAAAATCTCTACAATTGCACATACTCGGTGAGCCAGCTTGCCTGCCTTTCTTTTTTCTCCTTTTTTTTTAATAAAACTGTTTTCACAGCAGAGGCTAACAGAAAAACTTGGAGAAAAAGTTATCAATATAAGCTCTTAAGACAACATTTTCTCTGTAATAAATAGCTTGCAGTATAAAGCTTAAGTAGGGATTAATTTGCAGGCAATTTTGGAAGAGTAAAAAGTTCCAGTTTCCCCTCCCCATGCCTCCAGTATAATTGTGCAGCATGACTTTGTAGGAAAAGTACAGGGAAGGCAGATGAAAAGTGGATAAGGCTGTGTCAGGACCTTATATCTTACAGACTAAGAAGTATATATAAAACTGCAGTTAATGCTGTGAAACCAATGTTTGCAAAAGGGTTTCAGCTCAGTACCCAGATGCACAAACACATCAGTGCAGCCAGTGCAGAGGGCAGAGGTTGGGACATACTCCAGCATAGGGAGCCAATACCGGCCACCAGCAGTACCTTCAAACATTTCAATATGATCATCAAATCAGCACTACAAAATTTCATTTCTCTATACTATAAGATTCTCTTAGCTGACTAATTTCTTTTTTTTTTTTTTTCAATGAAGGCTTTCCCAGAAAGACTGGCTCCTGACTCACTGCTTTTCACAGAACTTGTGCATCAGGTTTTGTGTTCTTTCAATTACATTCCAAGCCTTCCTTGCTGTTAAGAAAACCTGAATGCGATCTGACACTCTGCACTTGGAGACAGACATAAGTGGGTCTGATGGGAAGTCTATATTATATCTTGCAATGGTTCAAAAGTGTAATTCAGACTGTTAATTTTTCAGTGTAGCCTTTTCAAAGATATGTAGCATCCAGTTATCCAGTTACAGATTTTTGGCTGTAATTCCTGTATACTAAATAAATAAATAAACCTTTATATTATAATAATAGTATTAACAATTTATCAAAAGTGACCCATGGACTGACCCTAATGACATATCTAGCCTACCCAAAACATCACCTTCTAACTTTACTTCATATTCTTTACCACATTTTTCATATGAGCTAGTGTTGGCATGTGTGTTCCACTTAATCCAGGCTGAATTTACTGGATAACTGCTTTAACTTTGTTCCTGTGACTACAGTGCAAAATAACAGTATTTGTATGAATTTAAATCAGTTGCCAACATATAAAGTGACAGCTTAAGCTAGGGGAGGGCTTGAAGAGGAGGAGAAAGAAGGGGGGTGAGTGCATCCATAGCCAACACCTAAGAGAGCTGTTTCCATCTATCCATTGCCACAGCAGATTAAGCAAATTGCAGTTATTTAATTTGTGTTTGGACAAAGGATAATGGATTTTTTTAATTCCTTTTTTGCATCTGAGAATCAACACTTCAGAAGAAAACGCACCATAAGGGGCAGAAGAAACCACAGCCTCTGCTTGGCTCTACAGGAGAGGCGACGTGGGTTTTCCATCACGCATCTGACTCCTTTCTGCAAAAAAAAAAAAAAAACAGCCAAAGCTCTCATTCATCTCCCTAAATCATATTTGTGTTGGGTGGTTTCTAACAGTGTTATTTCCATTTCTATTCTCTATTACATTATTGTAAGACAAGCATGAAAAATTACTTGTGTGTCTTTCATCCTGTCTCCTTTTCCACACTATATTTTACCTTGACTAGAGATGTACCTGATCTGAAAATCTCAGTTGAAGGCAGTGAAGCTCACACTGACTGGAAGTTGTAACTCTGATGCTGTTTTCAAATATGAAGCTCCGGTCCAAAAAACTGCTGACCTCTAACAAGTTTAGAACCTGTCATAATGTTCTGATCTAAACTTCTGGTCACAATAGTTAATGACAAGCGACTACTATCCTGAACCAGAATGTGTGCATCTCCTAAAATCAGATTATGTTCTGTATCCAGAACTGACCTCCTAGCTTGATTTCTATACACACTCAAAGGAAACCCTGAATCCCAAATAATAACAACTTTTAAGAGACTCAGACATTAACTCAGCTTGAATTCAAGTGTATCAGAAAGAAAGGAATACATCTAAACCACCAAACTCTCTCTTCTCAATCCTGGTTACTTCTATGATGTTACTTTGATTTTGATCCATAGCTCCACATTTTATGTTGGTTTTCAGGTTCAGACAAAGGCATAATCCTACCAAGTTCCTCTGCAACTGATGTTAAAACAGAAACCATGTAAATAATTGATTTTTTTGGTTTGGTAGCCAACAAGAAAAAAAAGTTAGTGGTTATTGTTTTGGATCCATCCCAAACTGAAATGTTTCCACATACTCAGCCAATTAAGACAGATCATTTGAGATTAAACAAAACATTTCATTCAAGCAGGAACAAATCAGACTTACTTAAGAATTCTAGCAAGCCAGAGTCAGAAAGCAATCAAGAAAAAAAACAAACCAAAACAAATCATGTCCCTGAACCTATGTACCAAAGGTGGTGGTCCTGTTGCTCTTGGATCGCAGATGACTTGCAGGCAGTTCAGGGATCGCTCCTGTGCCAGGCCTGGGTATGTGAGGGAAAAGGGCTGGCTTTTGCGGGAATGTGCTGGCTGCCTCCTCTGAATCCTTCTCTAGGAGAAGAAAGGAGCCAGCTGTGTCCAACACTGCTTGCCTGGATCAGTGACAAGCGATATGTTGTCTCAGGGAACTGATGTCAGCTTCTGCCTGTGAACTTCTTTCAAAGTTTCCTCCCCTCAGATTTTGAGTTACAGAGTTTTGACTCTTGAATATGTAAAATAAGGAACATAGCTTACAACAGAAACAAATTTCAGCTTTTTCTGTTGGAAATAATCCATAATATGAGTTACCTGAGGATTAATACTCCCCTGTTCACTCCACCCTAGGTCTTCATCCAACGAGTAGACCAGGGCAGTAGACCAGCACATCATGAGACTAAACCCTGTTTATCAGACTTCAGTTTTATAAATGGCATTCAAATCTCTTCATTAATCAAATTCAGCTATCAAATGTTTTTTGGAAATATTACAATAGTTTCCTGGGACATATTTTTCTTCATCTTGTATTGTCTGAAATAGTACATTTTGAGACGTAAAATGTTCACCAAGAAAACAAAGTCATTCAAAGTTGTTAAAAAAAAATAATTAAAAATCACACACGTCTTTAATTCTGTTGGGGTTTAATGCAAACTAATGTGATAGTCCAGGTTTTCTCAAACGTTTTCTAGAAGATATTTAAATTTCAAAATAATTTAATGCTTTTCCTTTTTTGAAAAAAAAAACAAAACAAAAAACAAAAAAAAACCCAAAATAAATGGTTGGTCATGTTGAAACTCTTCCTGAAAAAATAAAATAAAATAAAATCTTTAAGCTTAACTATGAGACTGATCTTCTTTTTTCCTCTTCATATACAACTTTTTCTTGATAAGAAAAGGCTTGAATTTTAACATGTGAATTAACGATCACATAGACAAAAAGTAAAGGCTGTTAGTAAGAACAATAACAGAACTGCCATCCGCAGGAAGTGTACATCTGTGAGCCACCAAAAAAAAGAAAAAGGGTAATACATCTGTTTTTTCAATACAACAAGAGACACCATTCTTTATTGGTCACTCCTTTTAGAATTACTTCTGACGGCCAAGTTTTGTGAAACTGTTGAATTTAATTAAAACAGCGGAAATTGCATTTTCAAAATTCGCTTAACACTCAAAGTGAAATGCAGATGTTTAACTCACCACAAATGTCAACGTTTTGTTTATTTAACAAAGAGCTTGAGGAGTTCATGTGCCTCTTCTGGAGTCTTGTTGTACACTCCTTTCTGAGACAGCTCCTGCTGATGTCAAACTCTCCTGGCTTGTAAATTTGGCTTCACGCAAACTGCATCACAGTAATTGAGAGGAGGACTGTGAAGAAAACAAGGTATGACTTCACATCCACAGATAGAAGTTGCCTGAAAAATAACAGCAGGCAGATGAAGGAAAGAACTAGAACTTCTGCAGGAGGTTAAATCTTCTTTTGCTGGTACAAAGAACAAATTCATTTTTCTCCTTCCAAAATAAAATTCAGTAGCATTTCAGAGTTGTATAATTAGAATTATCCAATATCATGGTAAGTCAAAAAGCAGAAAAAAGGTGACAGCTGTAAAAAAGGCAGGAAAATTTTCCATCATGTTTCAATTATTGGAATCTTTGTGACTCTTTTCTCCTGTAGCTTTTCTCTTAAAAATCTAATGTAGGAAAAAGCAAGTCCTATTCACCGTGCTTCCTTTGGACAAACTGCTTCTGTTCTGAGGCCAAAAGCATATGAATCACGCGCTGTACTTTTTCTTTTATTTATTCCCCATGTCTATCTTCAGCTTGCAACCTTGGGCTACCAAAAATAAATACTAAGACAAAAATACTGGTGTAATTTTCATTATTTACAATAAATGAATAAATGGTCCCTGATCAGGAAAGTTTTCAACTACCCCAAGTGTTTCCACACTGGTGTACCATATTGGTTATCAGGCATTAGCCCTGCTGAAATATATGAAAAACATTAACAAGGTGATAATGCCACCTCACAACTATGAAGATCAGTTACCAGGACTATGTTTCTAATTCATATTCACCTTAGAAAGGAGCTGAGAGTAAAGCAGACTAAGAACAGAGTCTTAGTTACAGCAGCAAGTGAATGCATGCTGGAACACTACAAGCTTTTGGTTTTGCTTTGCACATAATGGAAATGTTGCTTAAGAGTTGTTGAGCAACCTCCTGTAAGGAAATTTGTGATTATGAGAAACCTTTTCCTAAGGGATTTTCTATGTTTTGGAAGATGCTATATGCTTTTATTTGTGAGGTGTTTGAACTTGAAAATATTTGGGGGTGGGGGTAAAGGTTTTTTTGTTTGAGTGCTTGGTTATTTTGGTTTTGTTGTTTGGGAATTTTTCTGCACTGTAAGCCAAATAAACAGTTATTTCCTTCCTGCCCCCCCCCCCCCCCCCGAGGGGTAGCCCCTGTTTTGTTATGGCCTCCTTGAACTGCACTGATAATCCAAAATCCAGAATAAGGTGCATATTTGTACATTTCACAATTTCAATCACTTTTCGGATGCTACCAGACCACAGCTGATTCAGAAACAAATGAAGTCCTTGGGAACCTTTTCCCTGACCTCACAGGGCTTTGGGAAGGCCTGTTGAAGATCATTCCATTAATCTAGTCATTTCCCCTGTGAGTGTCACCAGGAAAATTGAAGCACACAGGAATTAATATAGCCTTTGATTCCATAAGAGTATTAGAAATGACAGGTTCACTAGTAAGACAACTAACAAACTAGAAGGTAAGGAAACAGTCTTTCTAGTCACCTCTCCAGTTACTCAAGTTTTGGAAACTAATTCTTTTTGGGGAGTTTGTTTGGGCCTTTTTGTCACTATAGAGCAAAGTCCCATATGGGAATTGTCCAGCATGAAAGTATTCAAACTAATACACTTTTACTTGGTCTCAATGGGGTTTATTCTCTGTTTGCCATATCCTAAAGGCAGTGTCCAATTAATAGCAATTTAATAAAAATAAGTTTGCAGTTATGTTTATACAAAAACTGTGAAGCATTTTTTACCTTTCAAATTGCTTTAATCACTTCCTTTTTCTATAGCATACTTCCTTTCAATTAACACACTAGAGCTCATAAAACAATAAACTCAGACTCTTGTCCACTTAGTAGAAAAAAAAACAATATTGGAGTGCTGCCATCTTTTGGTTACACTCTACCATAACTGCCATCAATTAGAGGGTGTTTTCTAAGCCAAACACAGGAATAAAGTATCCTCAAGACATTTATGAGTTTGTTGTAACAAAGGGAAATCTCTAAATAAATACAAATCCAGAAGCATTTTCTCCGTAGTCACTAAAGTTTCAGAAGTAACTTTAGTGTATTTGTACAAGGACCTATAGAAAGGCCTGCTTGAGTCAACAGAAATTCAGGACACAAAAACAAGAAGTAGATTTTGGATTATTTTTTTTTTAACTACAGTCTCATAACGATCCTTGTTTTTGCATTTCATTCTTCACTTTATAAAACTATTTTATATTCCAACTCTTCCATTAATGTATAGCTGTATTTTCTGAAGTGTTTGCCAATCTGTCCTTATGATGTTTGGGATTTAATATGCACTCACAGGACAGAATTATCAAAAGCCTTGAATGCTGACTGCTCTGATCCATCCAAGTTAAATGGCAACACGTGGGCAGAGTGAGAGAATAGAGAGTAAGCACATGCTCCACCTTGGTTTTGCCTTTACGTCAGCCAATGAGCAATGACTAAAACTGCAAGTTTCTATCACTGGTCCAGATTTATCGGACACTAAATACATTCACAGCTGTTTCATTTAGGAGACCAGAACAAAAAATCAATGCAAGGAATGCAATCTACAAACAATTTAGCAGCTGAATGAGTTTACCTCATAAATTATTGTGCCAGCTGGAGTGTTTCAGCAAGTGTTCGGGAAGACGTACACAAACCTACTTCTCTTAATTTCAGTGGGAAATCAAGACAAGAGCCTCCTACTTCTTGGCAGTACTTTGATTAACAGCTGAAGAGATAAAAAAAGAAGTTATGGCAACAAAATTGTTGTTTCTTGAGATTCTGTGGTAATTCCTCTAGTCCACATTATCTGCAGCTTGAATTTCACAATATAGGGATAGGATATGTCTTTTCAAGCTCAAGGAGCAGAGTATTTTCCATTTAGACTTTAGCAATACATAGGCCACCATGTACCCAGCAGATAGCCCTGACTCACCTAGAAAGATGTGTGTATGTGGCACATATATCCTAGTTAGCTAGGATATATGTGGCCACGTGATACATCTTTTGCACCCAAAATCAACAGGAGGACAAGTTGACGTCATTCAGTGCATAAAACCATTTATATCATTATGGGGCTGTTCAAAAGAACTGATCATTGCCAAAAGCATTTCAAAGCTACCTTTTTAGTGTGCCTGGAATATGATGGAATTCGTTGTATTACTGTTATTAAATGTATATGTAAGTTAGTGCCCAAAGGCACTAATCTAATCAGTATTGGAGATGCATGTGTTTGGTAGTGCATAAACACAGGTTGCCAATATCCTTCCAGGATTACAGTCCATTTGATCATGACATATTTATTTCATTCATGAAGGTATAAAATGCTGTTTATTAACTAAACCCTGATGTCACCAATAGGGAACCTGTGGCACACAGGTCAGAAATGGCAAACAGTGCTACAGTCAATCATATGCAAGCACAAATAAAATGGCCATAGCTGTGAAATAGCCTCTGGATGTCAAGAGGAGAAAAGGTACAGAGAGTGACCTTGAGGAATTTGGGTAAGGGGAATATATATAATCAGGGGAATATTTTACCCAGACATAAAAAGTATTCTGACATTTTAATTCAAGGCTCAAAAAAATGTGTTTCCTTCTAGGTAATTACTTTCTCTAGTAATAAATTTAATATTAATAAAGTCAAATACAGCTAAAGATCTTTAAATATCCCCAAAAGTTAGTAGGAAGCATGGCTCTACATACAAATCACTGACTTATCCCAACCTGTGTGGAGAAACAGAACTCACTCAAAGATAGGTGTTACACAGAAAAAGGACAACATGTCTTTAAGAAAGCATGGATTGAAAATATTTTCTATATTACAGTCCTATAATATGTTAGTTATACTCATTTCAGTATAAATAAACTCACGTATTTAAAATATATAATCTACCTGACCTATTTAATGGCTGCACCAAGTATACACGCAACATGCCCCAGCCAGACCAAGGTGGTTGTTGATGACAGGCAGGCAGGAGAGAACTCCAGATGCAGACATCCATGCCCAGTAGCAACACCAGCTGTTAGTAAATAACAACTTTACCCTTTCAAACTGGGCAAAATATGTTGTATAATTATTAAGGACATCAAATAAAGGTATTTACAGCAGATTTTTCAGTGTCACTTCTCAGGGTATAACTGTGCTTTATATATTTGAAATGAGTTCTACCAGAGCAAGAACAGAAGTCTGATATAGCAGCTCATGACTCACAAAGGAATAGACAGTCCACACTTGCTGTCAAGCTGCCATGTGTTATTACACCACATCACACTCAAAGAGCAGAAAACAGACTTGCCATTAATTTTGAACTTAGAGAAGGACAAGTTGAATTCCTCTCAGTAAGGAATAAATGGTTTAATGATGATTTTCCTCTTAAAATTCAAGGTTCCAGGAAAGACTTCTATGAATTTTCATAGAAAACAGAAGAGGCCTTTTGACATCAAAGTGGCCCTTAATTGAAGTATTATTTAATTTAAAGTATTACTCAGCCAGCACTGCAGAGATTACATTTATTTTAATATAAGAGTGCACATGAATTTCCGAGATTGTGTTGTGGATTTCCTCATAGTGCCATTCTGCACATCCACAAGACTCACACTGGCCACAACTTATGCAATGGACTACGCCTTCAGCATGGAATTGATGTATGTTGAATACTGGAAATTATACAGTTTATAACACAATTTACACTACTTCAGACTGTTCAACTGTTGCCTACAACATCTCTTTTCCATAGGTCTATAATTGGTCACTGAACCAACAAAACGGCTTTGTCCAAACATGTCAGGCTTAGCCACTTTGTTTCAAGGAACCACAGCTAATGTTATAGCTAAGGATTATCCCATGTCATCCAAAAGCACATTTGGGGCCACTGCTCCCTCGCGTGCACTCTCTCTGAGCACTGTGTAGCAGACCTTACTGTTAATGCACCGAGAAAGGAAAATGCTCTGGACACAGAACATTGCACAACAACATTCCACTTATGTGGTACTGATCAGATGCCAATTATGTATCATTAAGTATTGTGTTTGAATAGTAAATCAGACAGACTCAGCTAAAATAACACAGCTTGTTTTACTAAGTTTTTATGTAAATAAAACCATTGTACTGTTCCCATTCTATACTTACTGCTTCTCCCTATGGGCCAGATTCTGCCTCCCCTCTACTCAGTAAAAATAATTTTCATAAGTTTTTCATTAGTTTCACAATGTACATTTCACAACATAAAATAGTCACAAATTTGACCTTTCTCCAGCCTTCTTTTGCAAAACTTCTCTCATTCTCTGCAAAATACAGCCATTTCTTCACCACTTTCCTTGAAGGCAGAATAAAAAAGTCATAGATCATATGTCATTTACTTCCAGATCTATGAAATGTTTCTCCAACTTCTAAATGCAATGCCATGACATATCAAGGATCCAGACGGACTACTGATGGTGTTGTGGGCTATCAAAGTGCAAATGCAGTCCAAAGTCAGTGCAAGTTGTAGATACATGATATACCAACCAACTTTGTAACTGAACAATTACACATCAACAGAAAAGAAAATCCAATTAAATTTAAATTAGGAAGTCACTCACTAATAACTAATAAAACAAGAAGATTATTATACATTCCCAAAAAATCAGCAGGCATGGGTATCCAATGTCTGTACTAACCATTTTCTCCAAATCTTGACTGAAAAAAGAGCATAGCTGGCCTTTTAGAGGGGCTGCCTTTATTTACACAAATCAGTAGGCTGGATCAGCCAAGCAGCACAGAACGTATCTTTTGAGCAGGAGACTTGCCTATGCAGATTTCTGTAAGTACTGGCAACAGCCAGTTAAGAAAATGTGTAATAGTTTGCAGAATGATGAAAGTCTTCAAGGAACCCAGTGTAAAGAAATCAACTGACTGCAAACACAGTAACACATAGTTTGCATGCCCAATAACCATGAAGAACTTGCAAGTACAAATATTTCAGAAGTAAGTGTTGGAGAGACATAGGAGAAATAAAACAATGAAGAAACTGTTTGCATTTGTTTTACACCGTATAGTTACTGAACATATACCTACCTCGTGACTTTGCTAACTGCCCATTTCTGTGCACCATTGTGGCAATAGATAATTAGTTTCTCACTGTATGGGCACTGCTTTCCAAAGCAAAAATTTGCTTTGAGGAGTTTCATGATGAAAATGCAGGAGACTGATCACAAAATATACAGCAAAATCCTTCAAAACAAGCATAAATTCAAAATTGTGAACCAAGAGACCACTCTAGGAAATGGATGGGACTTGGCAAGACCTCACACAGCTCTGCTTTTTATCAAGAATCATTTGTCCTATTTGTCCACTGACAAAAAATGGAACATAAGCATTGTGTTAGGCTCAATCAATCTACTCATAAATCTCTTGATATGTGAAAAAAATGGTGATATTATTTCATAAAGTCACCTGTAGCAGAGGAGAAGCCAGATTGCAGTTCATTTGCTTTGCCTTGTGATGCTCTGTTCCATGGCTTGTAGTGGTAGAAGAATTCATTCCACCAGGCAAACATGCCAGTACATACAACTTCTCACAATATCCTCACTGCAGCCCCCAGGGGAATAAGTAACAACTTACTTGAACATGGAACATTGTAAATTAACATATAGTAGCCAAGCACAGCAGTAACACACTAAAAACTATTTGTTTCCCTGTCCCAGTTACTGAATTCCTGAGGGCAGGCAAAATAGCTTACAGCTGATGGAGGTCTGAAGGCTGCATATGAATCATTCCCTGTCTCTTGGGCATCCTGAGTCATTCTCATTGTGAGCAAAACAATGTTATTTATTTATTGCCCATCACTGTAGCATCTGGGTGCCATGCAGTTTAAAATCAATATGCTGGCAGGCAGATCAGGCTCTAGACTATGTCAGACAGTTGTTAGATGTCATTGTTATTAGAACCAGCTTTTTTTGCTTTGCTTTGTCTTTTTATTCTGCTGCTGTCACTCTGGCAGTTGCAGTAAGTTGATGAATTTGTCCTTGCTTTCCCATTGTTTGAGACAGTGGATAAAGTCAGTGACTATGCAGAGCTGAGAGCTCATTGTTGCAGCTAAGCAGAAAGCAAGAGCTAGGGAAAATGGTATGGGATTTGTTGGTAACAGCTCCAAATACTGTCATGTTATGAGCTACCATTTTTATATGACCAAAGTCAGTTTCCAATTTCTTTTGTTTCTAGGTGTATCATTCACATGTAGTTGAATGTGAACTGAGTTTTCAGCCAGTGATTCCCAATGCATTTACCTTTCACCGGATAATCCCATTATACATTTAATCATTCACATGATTATGTGTGTAGTTGGAGAGCTACTTTTTCTCTAAACAAATCCTTCTGCCTTTCCTTTGACAATGCTTCTTTCCTACGTAAACAAAGAAAACCATGTAGAAAACATTTTATTTACTAAAAAAAGGCAACACGCCATACCAAGAATGGATTTCAGGACTTTTTCCGAATTTGACATATTATTAATTTTTATTTGTGTGGATTTAAGCTTCTCAGCCTTCAGATATCAAGTCAGTTAAGATATAGAATTCAAGGCAGAGATGTCTTTAAAAAACATGCCAAGTATCTGAAAAAAGCAGGCAGCAAAGAACAACAGGACAGTAACCTTTACAACGTCAACCTTTCTAATAGTACTTGCTTCTAACAAGTTTGAAACTTACTAGTCTCATCAACTTCCAGTAGCTCACATACTTGGGGTATCTGAATTTCAGAGCACTCTGCATGAATATTCATGATTTGTTTCCAGAATTGCTCAATCCTGCTGAGTTTAATGGAAATCCATAAGTGTTACATTTAAAAATGTCAACAGATATCCCAGTTAATCACACATACACACATTTAAAAACTCAATACACTCCAGGCTGGAGGATACTCAAAAACTCTGGAAGTAAGGTCAACCAGTCCTCAGAAGAGACACTGACAACCCACAAGTATGAGGCCGTTGGAAATGCTGTATATGCAAGTAATGATTCCCCACAAAGAAAATGCAAGAAATCTTACTGGCTCTTCTCTGTGATTTTGAAGCCTGGAAATCAAGCAACTATTTAAAATTGTTGAGCAAAACCAAAATTTCAATAACAAAAGAAAAAAAATCCTGTGAGAGTCACAATGAGAATTTCCTGCATTCTTTTCTTTTATTTTTTTTTTCTCTACTTCCTTACTTTACACAGCATGGCCCCCATTCTCATATGATTTATTATAAAAACCTAAGAGCCAAAGAGTTATCCTGGTTATCTTGATTAAGAGCTTTAAAAGGGTACCCAGAAAAATCACAGCTGGAGGAGCCCTGAGATTCCTATCAAGAAATTGTAGCAATTTGGAAAGGGGCTACATTAGCAGATAGCTCCACTAAAATTCTTTCTGTTCCCTCATGAATATATCATTGCTTAAGTTCTCTCTCAGAGTGGAGTACAGGGCCCTAGTTGTAGGATTTATTTGTTTCAACAACAGCTTCTGTCTGCATTTAATTATGTTACCACACAAAATGTACGATCACCTGAAGCAACTGTCACCCTATCTGTTGGTCCTAAAGGCAATATAGGGATAACAGGTCGGAAATAAGTTTTTCTGTAACAATCTATTAGGCAAGGACATGAGAAAGAGAGATTTCCCAAGAATTCAGTCTCTTCCATCAATACATCTCACATGAAGGTAAAACAATACATAGAGGACACATCAAATGGATAGAATTTCAGAAGAACCTTCTGACTTCAAACCAGCTTTTTCATTCAGTGAGTTCTGACTTACTGTCAGGCACAAAATCAAGAGATACCTCTGTGACCCTAGTGCCAGATGAGTAAGGCCAGCAAGAAAGCTTTCTCAATACGTCAAAATATCAAGCCATTCAAGCTGCCATCTAAGGGAGATGGGGTAGGGGGAACATTCCCTGATCTCTTTGCTTAAGATGCAACCACTCCATGTTCCTGCACTCCAAAGTTTGTCCAGGGAACTGGAGGAAATGGAACAAGTTAGAAAACATGGTAACAGAATAGGTATGCAAAGAAAGAATAAGCTATATTTTCCTTAATGATTCCCACCAAGTCTATCAGCATTCCCTTTCTACACACAAGCAAGATACCTCGTATCAGAGATTTGTTCTGCACATCTCCATTCACCACCTCCCTCCTTCCTATGCAGGCACTTGCAGCCAAATTTCTTTGCAGCCTTTCAGCTATGATTCAATGCCTCCTGGCTGAGACATACGTCCAATATATGGCTCATACTTTGGACCTAACAACTGGCCAGGAAGCTTTCTGACCACATCTCATGGTCATAGCTCACAACTCAATTTAAAGGCAATCTTGCAGTGGAAGTTTACCCTATAGTTGTGCTTTGCCATTTTCAATAGAAGGAAGACTGAATTATCTCCCATTCAAGCCACTGGTAAAATTCAGAAGGAATCTGACAGATTATATATTATTTGCTGGAGTGCTATTTTTCTTCTCTTTAATGCTCGTTGAATTTTTTCTTGACTGTTTTTACATTATGAGTATAAAAAAAACATAGTGCAAAACAAAAACAATAGATACCACAATTTAAATTTATCTAATAAGTTACTATATTTTCAGAGTTATATTACATTCTCTTATATACACAATAGCAGACAAAAATTGACCCCACTGCCAAACCTTTAATAACTCGCATATTCTGTCCTGCAGTTTGAAAAAAATTTTCCTTATTATCATTTAGGAATGTGTTTTTCTTCAATTGTCCAATTATATTGAGAGGAATCACATTTTGGCAATATTAATTCCCTGGTTTCCGCAGTAATTTCTCACAGGGCGTACCAAAGGAGAGGGAAAAATATTTTTTTAAAAAAATGCAAAACACACCATTACCTGAGAAAAGTTAATGCATAGCAAAGGGAAAGAATTGCTGCTGCATGGGTGCATAAGGGAATTCAATCAAAGGCACAGGCAGGGAAGTTAATGTAGTAAGACATTATTAAAAAAGGCAGATGGTCCTCAAGAGCTTAAAGACAGTTGGTGTCTTTTACTGATCTGAGGTGAATCTTCAAATGAAGCTTTATTGGGCAGTTTCTTGGTGAAAAATTTTCAGAGAAAGTAAAGCTTTATGCCTATTTGTGAAGATAAATCAATGATTGGTTAAGAAAGTAGTATACTGATCATGTGAAACATCATGAAGTATCCTAAGAAGAGACAAAGAGGCAAAACAATTGTATTACTTTGCAGAACAATATTTTAATATTGTGGTTTGATTTGAAATTTTCAGTTTAATTTTTATCTATTTCTACTTGGTAATAAATTCTCTTCCTCTTAACTGACACAAAGAAATCTAGAATTTCCATTTCAAAAATGTTAAATAGGTTGCAAGCAGTTACATTTCAAACTGTGAGTGCCACTGGATTTTTAATTGCATATAAATAAATGTAAAAATACCTCATTATCTGCACCTCTGAATAGATTGTGCAGTTTCTGGGCTTGCATATGTATGGTAACTGCACATGGAAATTATCAAAGAGCTAAACAGCTCCGTGGTAGGGTGCTCAATTACTCACTGAAAAAGCGTGATGTAAATTGGGCTGCATGAGCCACATGTACCAAGAGGTTGGCTCAGACCACATCTCCTGCTCAGGCACTGTTTGTACTGAAACATAATTAGTTTGTTATATTGTTCATCTCCTAAACACTGTGTGTCCGTTACAAAGCTATGCCCTCTACACTCAATGTTCTCTTATCTGTTGTGCTCTTGTTCTTATTACAAAGTCCTGAGCACTCTATTCCATCTGTCCACACCAAATATTACTTGTGTTATATAAACCACAAAAGCAGGTTCAGTCCTTCCTGGATTCACTGTCTGTATTCACCTCCTGACCTATGGATCCACTCAGAAGTGAATTACTACTGAATAGGTTCGTGGTTTGTGCTATAGCACCTATGCTACCTTTTAGGGTATCCAGATGGATATCTCAGTATGCAACATGCAAACACACTTAATAAATTACCTAAGATATTTAAAAAAAAAAAAAGGAATTTAAAGAAAGGGTATTCAAACAAAAAAAAAATCATATAAACAGGCTGTTTATATGTTAGCCATTAGTGGGCTAACAGAAAATCTAAGCACATGGTGCTGGAAGTGTTTTCTACATGGAATTTTAGTATTTTATGCTGAGCAGTATAGTTGAGGTTGCCATTATAGAATCAGCCTAGTGAGGAAGCTAAAAGTGGGCTTATGCTTTATTTCAGATCCAGCCAGGCTAGTATGAGAGGACTACCCCAGCTGACTGTTGGGGCCTTGAGTTCTGCACTGGGGGAGAATTTTGCCTCCAAGTGCTCCATGACTACTGTCAAGCAAAATTAGCAGTGGTTAGAGTTATCTTGGAATGTTTGCTTTAATAAGACAAGAGAGTGACTACATTACCTGCTTGACTGGCAGAGAAGTCGAAACAAGAATGAAGAGTTCAGGCCCAGGGAGTTCTTTAATTGGCACAGCTGGACCACAAAAAGAAGATTGTCTTATGCAGGAGTAGAGATGCCCTTGATCCTTTCAGCATGTTCCTGTTGAGTTAGACAGATCATAAATCTCATTTAAACTTAACATTTACAACTTTCCTACTATTTAAACTGAAATCTGAAATCCAGTGCCTGAAGTCAAGTGGTAGGCTGCACATGGATCACAGGGGGAACGAGGACTCAATAAGCAGATGAGGCTGTGTCAGCCTGGGAAATTGTATTTGTCCTACCTGTGACAAAATGGAATTAGTGAAGTAGCAATGGACAGCCTAACCGTATATAAATGTATTCATAAATATTTGTATTTTATTTATGTATATTATGTGTGTTCAGTTATTATTTTGACAACACAGTTTTTGATCATAAAGATCCCTTTTTAAAAATGCCCTTTTTTGGTCAACTTTCAAATACAGTTGTATGGTAAATAATTCATCATTTCTTTCTATCAATAATATCAATTTTAATTTATTTTTACAAATAGCTCTTTAATATACTACTAACCTACTATTTAGCTGGTAATAAGACAACACTGTGTTCTGTAGTCCCATCCCACAGAGTAAAATGAATTTTAGATATGAAAAAATATTTGAAAATAGTGAATGCGAGCCAAGAAAATTATTGCTGCTATGGAGAGAAATACAGAATTGTCATTTTGCTTTTTAAAACCCTTTTTATAAAACAAAATATATTGGAGAAGGGAGTATGCTAAACTAATCAAGAATTCATAGTGAGAGACCAAAGGAAAGAAACAATTCTTTCTATTCCCAGAAGGGACTGGGTATGAAACAAAACTGGGTGTAGAAAGAAATTTAGCTGGGACATACAGCAGGACATTTGATATCCATTTAAAACAAAGTTTTGGGGGTAGACTATTTTCAAAAAGATGAAGAATAATTCATCTTCTCATTTATTCTTTGCTAAGGATTAGGGTAGTCAGAGTAGTGACTGCACTTTTTTAGTACAAGGAAAGAATAGGTATTGTGTGCAAAAGGGACAATGTCCTGGAGACTTTTGTACCATGAGTGACAGCATTAAAAACACCTGTCCAAGCCTGTGGTTGCGAGGCAAATCTCCAAAATGCAAATAATAGTGTGGACCTGATCCTCGTATCAGTCTCGGCAGATAAACTGTTTTTTTCTTACTAAAACATGCATAAAAGGAGAGGAACAACCCCTTTGTGTTTGCCCTGCCTACTGTGATTAGAAACCCATGGCAGCGTCAGGAGTAGACAGAGCTCAGTTTGTTTGGAGCAGGAGAGTACAGCTTGATTTATAGTTTCAAATTTAGTTCATGATCAGAGCAGCAGAAAATTGCATTGTCCCTACCTGTCATGTGCTTATAGTGAGTCTAGGACTAGGGATCATGTGGGTTTTGGTCTAATACATCAGATCACTAAAGCATAACCTTTTCAATTTAGTTGCTGACTGGTACCGTTTATCACTGCGAGTGTCTCTCTTTACTTGAAATGTTAAGTGATTAACATAGTGTTCAGCATTTTTAAAAATGGCAGAAATAAGATGGAGTGCTATGATGATCATGGAAATCAGCCACTGATCAGATCTTCAATCATATATTATAGCAAAAACAGGTATCACACAATCATTCCAAAATATTAGCATAAAACCCGCACAGAAATTAAATATAATTCAAGTCATGTGAAATCACAGGAACAAACCACAAAAGATCATACATCATATAAAAAAATTCAAACCCTTTTATTTGTTTCATCACTACTCAGAAAAACATAGCTGACTTTTTTAGGATTGCTTAATCTGTCACATCCCTGAAGACACAGCCACAGACATCACCATGTGCTGGCAACTCTTAGACAATATAAGCTCTCCGAGAGTAGTGAATCCATAATCTTGGTACTGACAAGTGGCAAAACATAGGTTACCACATCTCTGCTCTTATTTTGTAAACTGTGCTAATTAGATTAAACTGCTTTGTGTACACAAAGCCTTTTTACCTCACACCATTGTTTTACTGGGTAGGCAGATCCTCAGACTGACTATCTGTGGTTACACTGCCTGAAGCAGTCACACTGTCAGATGCTCCTTCCTTTTTGCCTGTAACAGATCCCAGGTATACTCCTGGTATTATTAATGCTGCCCCTTCTAACAACCACAAGGAGGATAGCATTTGCAGGATGAGTAAGAACAGTGGAAAATGACCAAGTTGTTTACTGCTGGATCTCAATGAGGACTCTGTTTTGGTTGTTAAAAAAGAGAATTGCCTGATCCAAACATGAAATGTCACTGTATTATTTTATGTACAAACTGTGGATGCCAACAAGTCAAAGAGGTTTGGAGGCCCTAACCAGAATTACCATCTGATCAGAGCAGCTTAGTCCTTCTGGACAACTTTCTTCACAACACTTGGCACAAAGACAACAAAAGATAAGGATTTTACACGCCACAGTTTGGTCATATTAAAAAGTCTTTAGTAACAGATTCAGCTTCCACCTGCAAAGGATATTCTGGAAATGGAACAAGAGCAGTTTTGCCACTTTATAATGTCTCTGGGAGAAGGACTATAATAGAGACATTTGCTTTGCACAGATGCCAGCCCCTGTAACAGAAGGACAATGATGGGATGGCAATCACTAGGCTAATATATGTTCCATGACATCTATTAACAGCTAAGCAGTTACCAATGCAGGCATTTTTAGGAGGCACTGCACTGGTTTCTGTAATGGGTCCTAAGATCTTTTCAACAATTGTGATCAGACTTTGGAAGTAATTTAAATTTTAAAAAATGTCCGCCTTCTTGCTTCATTGAAAGCACTTTGACACAGCTGCCCATACTAAAATATAAATAGCATTCTCATGGCATATTAGACATTCAAGCCAGCATCAAAATCTCCAACCAAAATCGGTGTTCCCAGCAGATTAAACTACATTGTTTTTGTAATGAAGTTGTATTGAATAATTCTACTGTACTCCAGTTATCAGCATTTCAGATAAGCATGTTGTTTGTGTCTACTGAAACTCCCAGTGTAGACCATATCCTGTAGCCAGGCACCTCCACCTGAAATTCCGATTAGAAAAAATAAAATAAAAAGAGTTTATAAATCTGGATTCTAACAGACTGAGGACAGAAGCTGTGGGGACTTCATGGAAAGTTTTCAACCAGCTGCTTTCTCTCTCAGACCAAGGAAGTTCCAAATCTCCATTTCCTGCTGTCAGAGGATCATTCCTGCCATTATTTCAATGAACATATCCTACATGACTATTGGAAATACTGTATGCCAGGTTTCCCAAGTAATTCCTGAAGCCTCATCTCATTTCTTCCTCAGTCCCTCCCTTTTGTCCACATAGTAAGGGAAGTGCTTAGCCTCTTTTGGGTTACGATTCATATTTAAATTATTGCATGTTGCAATAACTTTTTTTCTTAAATATAATGGCTCCTCAAAACCATAGTAAAAAATATACCTCATGACTGGTCTAAAATATTCCCACAAAAGCTAACTGTGGTCTCTTACGGTCTCTCAAAAATTCCTATTATTTCTTCATTTTGCCATCAAGTTCCTTAATGATTCAACAACTATTTCCGTGGCACTCCTGGAATTGTGTCCTCTCCCCTCTTTTCTTTTTCAAAATTTCTCATTCTGCACAAACTTTAATGACTCTACATTTCCCCTTCCTTGATACCTCTCTTGCTGTGGACAATGGAAAAAAATCCTCTATGGAAGGTTTGTCAGCACTTGTGTTTCATAGCATGATCTCCTGTTGCTGCTCTTCCTTCTTTTCCATCAGTTCCTCTTTCCATAGATCTTTTTTATTTCAGACCTTTTTGATTTAACATCTTGGCAAATCATTCAAACTCCAATCTGGTATCTTCTCTTCCCACCTGTCCCACGCCCACCCCAATCCTGTGCTAACAGTAGCAGCAGAATAAAGAAACTAGGTAACACGCTGATGATAAGAATATTATTATAAGCTATTAAGAGGTTTTGGTTGGCTTTCTTCCCAGTTTTTAACAGTAAATCAGTACATTTACATTATGAAAATAATACATTGCCTGTTTCTTTAAATAAGTGCCTAGCTAAAATAAAACCATAGCCACAAGAATATTGACACAACAATTTGACTATGCACAACCTATTTGTTATTCATAAAATCGTCATACCATAAAAAATGCACTGGATGAATAACACCAGAAATTCTAATACATTCTGTATAGTAGCACAGGTGCTAAGAATTATCATTATGCAAAATAAAAGTATAATATATTACATGTCTTTATTTGTCTTTCTAAAAGCTTTTTTTTCCTGTGAACTGTTGGAAAACTGATTTAGACCAAAAAATGAAGACCAGCAGCACATTAAGATGAAAGCACTGAGCCTTGTTAGTTGTATTAATACTTATCATCTCATGACAGTGCTTTGAAACTTCAGTTTTGGCAGAGCTCTTCTGACTACTTCGATACCAATAAATAAAACAGGCCATGGAAGAGGACTAAGCCCTCACCCACAAACACTCCTACTGTTGAATTCCTAGATGGCCTTGAACAGGGCTTTGAAATTCACAAATTATCACCTTCCTGGAGCAGGCACCAGTGCAGGACCAGTCACAGTTCACGTTGGGGACCACTCCCAAAATGCAGTTTGGATGCTGCCACCCTGTTTTGAGAAGGAAGTTAAATTAAACATATGAAATGATCTGTGCCACTGCAGTTGGTCTCAGAGAATGGCCTAATTTTCCTTCTTGGAAAGACAGGCAAGATATATCTACAAACCAAGAGATCACTCAGAGAGTTTACAATTTATATACAAGAAACCCCAGAATTAATTAGAAGAAAGAAGCATAACCTACCCTTTTAATGGTCTCCTAATTTCTGGTCCAAAGTTTTAATGGTAGAACCATCTTCTTTGGTTTTCTAATACTTCCCATTGCTTACAACTCTGCCAATGTGCAAGATTTCCCAATTTCTGTATTTGTCTAAGCCTTTTATATTTTTATGTATATCTACATACCTATACACACACATATGCATATATTTTCTCTATATGTAATATATTGGTGATTGATCCTACCATGCAGAAATCAAAAAACCAATTCATTAAATCAAGGTCATTGCAAAAAATCATTGAAATAGAGGTACAATACCTAGAACTGAATCTCATTGTTATCATGAAGCAGACTCAGCTGTGAGGGTTTGATTTTCTTTTTCTGTGCTACTGAAATCCAAATAAAACAAAGTGCTGGCAATAATTTCACCTCATTTGATTGTATCTATCGTTAATACATTATTTAACTTTTAACATTTTTCAGTATTAATGAAGACAATTTAGATCAAAAAGACAGGGAATGCATACTCAGAAGGCTCAACACCTCCTGTCATATGAGATGAGCTGTAATTAAAGAATGTTTTATATTAAATTGAACTAAATTTAAAGAGCAATATTCTATTGTTAAGACTTTGATATACAAGGGATGGCTCTGATTTTAAAATCAGCCAGTACTCTGCATATCTGCACAAGATGAAGCTCAGACATTAAGATGTATTTTATCTATTTTTGTAGGAAATTATTACAATATCAATTTCCCTGGTTTTTAACCCCTTCTATGACATACCATTCTTTAGATGTGGCCCAGTTATTGCTATTCCCACCTCACAGACTTCCTTTATATGTAATTTTTTAAGGTCACTAACCTTATATCATAGACTTATTTTAACATGTGGTGTTATTGTGGAAATTTTGCTAGGAAAAATAGCTATATTAGGAGTGCCTTCCTCTACAGCAGCAGAGGGAAATACATTTAGCAGAAGCCATGACTTTTAAACTGAAATGCATAACAACAGACATTTAACAAAACTAATCAGTAATTATTTAGCAACACAGGACTTTCAAACTGAGTATGTAATTTACACTGTATTAAAAGAGAATTACTAAGGTTTCAAATTTAACAATATTGAAAAAAATGTTATGAGAATAACTGTTTTTTTGACTCACTGGCTAAAGCAAAGAGGAAAAAAGCTATTTTTCAGAATCAATCTGATGATAAAAATAAACTATTTTGAGATTAATCAAAACATTTAATTCTATTCAAAGTGTTTCTTTTTCTTGTATTTAGGCCACTATTAAGCTTTGCAATTTTTCAAACAAAATGTCATTCCAAAACAATAAATACTGAAATGTTTTGATGGATCTTAGCTAGATTTTCTTCCCACTCACACTATGAATAAAACTCTTCATAACATTCAACCCCAAACCATAAATAACTGTGAATCTTGCTAAACTGTGACAATTCAAAGAATCTGGGAAATTACTCATGAGGCTGGGAAGTTAAATGGTTATACGGGTTTATTAACAGTGGAGAGTTTCAGACACTTCTAAATTCAGGGAAGCAGAGAAATTTTTAGGAGCAGTGACCTGTGCCCATGTCTCCCACTACCAGGTGATACCTTAACCACTGAACCATAATTTATGCTTCTTTGCTAAATTAATCTCATTTTTTTTCCAAAAAAGCAGCTCATTTTTATAGAAAAACTAACTTAGAATTTTTTTCCTGGGAAGCTGCTGGTTCAGTTCCCTTTAGTCAAGAGAAAAAACTAAATCCAGGCTTATTTTTTTAATCAGCTCTCTGGCACTGTACTAAAATACGTTTTCAGCATCAGCAGTAGCAGGATGCACCATACATACTCGAAACAGGCAAGTCAGTAATTCAAGTAGCACTTGTATAGTATTTTTAAGTACCTGGCATTATAGAACTGCACTTTGTTGCAATCCTGCACAATCTTTTCAAGCAGAAAATTTTGAAACAAAGACTATTATTAAGAAAGCCTCAGAAATTATGCTTTCATCATTTGAGAACTTCACCTATATAGCTAGTTTATCTTTCATGTTGTAATAATAATAGACTTAAATTAAGTCAGAAGTCAGTTAAAGTGAAATATCAGACTGCAAATGAAATATTGACAGAATGTATTTATTATGACAAACTGGAAGACTAGACAGCAGCAAAGATAGATTAAAATAGTATCTCTCAAAGAATAAAAAAACCAGTGTGGTCATTAAACTTATGCAAGAAAGAAACAAGATTCTTTGGAAGAGTTAGAGAAGGTAGCAACCAATTAATTTCACAGTAACTGCAAAAAAGAACAAGATTTCAAACCACAGTAATCACCAAAAGTAACAAAATAAAAACTTGCAAATATATTCTTTTCTCAAGCAAAATTGCCACTTAATTCAATGGAAACTTCCTCTAGGGAAAAACTTGAAGCACTGGACTAAATTGAGTATGTATTATTGAAAAGCTTGTTTAGAAGCACGAAGAAATTATTTGGTATTTGCAATGTACCCACAAAATCCTTATGCAGAATTGTTTTGAATGCTTCAATTTACCTTTTTTTTCCCCCTCTTTGCACAGTTTGCATAAGGACTTATCAAAATGAAGGCCATAATAACTAATTAAGTGAAGACAGGAGAACAAAAACAGGACTCAAAAACTTTTTACTCCCGAGTCTATAAGGCCTCACATCTGAATAAAAGTGTTGTTAAGGTAAAGTGAGGGCGTCCTTTGAAGCAGAACTTTAAAATAAATTTGACCCTGAAAAAGGGTTGTGAAAGTAAATTGCATATTTCTGTGGAACACGAGCTGCTGGACCATGAGTGCAGGGACAACAGGCAGCCAGTGCTGGGACATTTCTCCAGCTCTACACCCAAGTCAGCTCCATGGCTCAGTAGCCTCAGATAACCCATCTCGTCAGTACTAGGTGGAGACAAAGGTTTCAATCCAACTTTTGAGGAAAGTGTTATCAAGCCATGCCAGAAGCAGAGAATTAACTATAGGCAGTTATAACATTCACCCCTACTTTAAGCCACTCCCCATGTAGGCCTGCAGCAGGAGGTCCCTTCTCATGCCCATGCTAGTCACCTGTGCCCATTTCAATTTCCATGCTGGAAATCTCAAGTTTTTAAGCTGCACAGACTTTAAAAAGCAAAATATTTTCCATACATGACTAAGGGAGTCTACAGAAAAAGAATCTCCTCACTCTTTTTATTTTGATTCACAGGCAACTCCAGTGATGGAGTTATTTAGAGTCTATAATAACACTGGTTAAATTAAAACTTCCTAAAGAGTAAAGTTATTTGCATCGCTCTTTATTCACTCACTCCAACAACAGCTGTGGTAAGAATTCTCACTTTAATACAGACAGACAATTGCCCTGCCTGTTGTCTCTTTTTGCTTTAGGGCTTGACCTTCAAGAGGCTCACTAGGGTCTTAAAACTGCAAAGGACAGGCCAGCACAATAATTTGTTAATAATTTTGTTCCAAATTCCTATCCTTGACACAAAGCAGCAAAATGAAATCTAGATGCCTGGCACTAGTTTTCTATTGAATACCCAGGAAACCTAACAAATAAAAAAGTAATTCTCTGATATCTTGCTGATCTCTCCAGATGTCTTTCCAAAATTGAACCATCCAAAATTGTATCCAAAGCTAAGCAGCTGTAACCAGTAATAAATTCAACGAACGAAAGGGGACCATTACCTCTCAATTCAACACATATAGATATGAAAATAGAAGATTTACATCTATGCTTAAGGAAAAAGCAAAAGAGAAAATCCTGTAAGAGTAAAACATGGTGATTAGGATATGTAATGCAGAGAATCCACCTCTAATTTGCTACTTGTAGCCTAACCTCAAAATAAGCTCCAACTATTAGTTTTCGCATGGCAAAATTATCTTGTGTAACTAACCTCTGTAAGGCATTGTAAAGAGACAAGTAAAGCACACCAGTACTTTAGTAAGGTACATGAAATGAAAGCTGCTAGAACATTCACTGCCAAAGAGATTAAAAGATTGCAAGATCATCCATAAGTCTTCAAGACATACCTTGATCAAAATGTCTGATGCACAGCACTTGATTCTTAGAGACTCATTGTGATGAAACCATGATTCTTCATCTACTTCATTAAGTCATTTTTTTAATTGAAGTCTTTCCTAATTTTCCATTAAAATCCCCATGGAAAAAAACTGTAAAAGTGTTTACAAACTCACTTATCTTCAAGCTATTAAAATCAGCTCCTTATATGCTTGAAGTTAAATATGTACAAAATATTTGCAGGATTAGGGATTTAGAGAGCCACTGGATAACTATAAAAATTTTTTTAGCACTTAATGAAAAATGAGCTTTATCAAGAAATTGAAAAAGAACATTTCTAGATAATTTACTTTTTTGAAACGAGACTGTAATTCTCACTATCATTTTACAAGACAATGGTCAGATTTTTGAGAGCATGGGCTTGTTATTCTGAACATGCATCATAAAGCCTTATTTCCGCAGCTAAGAACTTGCTTTCACTTCTTTTCCATTCCAATGTTTTTTAAAAAGAAAAGTCTTACTTTACCAAAATGGCTACAATATAAAATAAAAAATGTTTAGCTAATAGAGTATGTTACTAGCAAGTCACTTTTTATCTTCTGATTTTTCCATGGAGCTGCAGTTTGACAGATGCAGAATTTTTCTCCTGGGACATTTCAGAAGTACCAATGAAAAGAATTAATGAATTCTTCAAGGACTTCATAAATACTTTGTGAATTCAGTTTTTAAATGGTGACCTACCAAAACCACCTGCTCCAGCTGAGATAAACGGCACCTTCTCAGTCTAGTCATGAATGTTGAAAATCACATTTAAACTCCATTATAATCGCTTAATATTTGAGCTGTAAAAATCATATTCTTATTCTCATTACTTACCATGAACAAATCTTTCCTCAATCCATTACATTAACTGGATACAGCTCATATATGGAGACACTTTGATTACAAACTGTTGTAAAAAAATATACACAGTACATAAGTGTATAAACTAAAAAAGATATTTGTACCAATTAAAAAAAAAATATCTGATAGATTGTACAGACACATACATTACACAAGTATAACTACAATTGACACATACTTCTGTAGTCAGTGCTTAAAAAACCAAAAAGTCAAGTATCTGTCTATGAAGCCAGGTGAAACAATTGAGGATATTGTCCCAAGCTAGTCTCTCACCTTGCACCTCCTGGCCTGCAATAGCAGGTTGGGTTAGCATTTCTTATGTGCTTTCCCACAAAGCCATCACAGCTTAAACAACTTTCAGCTGAACTTAAAGGCTGACAAGGGAAATTTAAGCAAAGCCAACTAAATTTGCGCAGTAGCAGGTGAGAAGTTTTCACACAATGCCCATGCAGAGATCCAGTTAGTAAGTGTGGTGATCTCCATCTGGCCATTTTATACCATGGCAGATGCTCCTAAGCAATTGCTTTTTGTAGTTCCCCTTTACAAACTTACATCAAAATACTGTAACTACAGCAGTTATAATTTATACATTCTATTTTCCCCAATACATGTCTGCAGATAAACATTTAGTTCAGATTAACCTTTTCCAGTCCTTGTCCACTTTAATTTAGCGCATTCAAAAACTAAATTATTATAGAATCAGATAGTATACATAAACTTAGACCAAAATAAGAAAATGTATTAATAATAACTGAATACATTAATCTAGTAAAAGTTTTTAAGGAAGACAATTACAAATTTGTAAGTCAGTGATGATGCTGAAAACAGCAAAACCAGCAACTAATTCAAGATGCCACCCTACCCCTTCTTAAGACATTGATCTCCTTCTCTTGGAGCTCATTATCCTACTGAAGGTCTACCAGACAAGGAGTGCTCGCTCACACAAAGCCCCCTTCTTTAGTGAAGCCAGTGAAATTAGATAGCTTAGGCTCATCATCTATTCCACTCTCAGTGATTGCTGCAGAAATCCTGCTTCTTCGGGTCTCCTGGTCGAATTTTAAGCTTTGCATATCATTCTTGCAAAAAGTCATTCTACACTGTAATGGTACAAAGCAGTGTCAAAAATAACTGTATGTTGACTAATATACTGAATCCACAGCTGGCACTAACTAGATACAAAGCTAAGTATTAACAGGCATTAATACGTTCATTATCCCAGGTAAGACACACACAAGGCCCATTGCCTGATCAGCAAACAGTGCCAGGTGAGGAAGGATAGGACACTGACTTTCATTAGGACAGTCTGGTCCTCCACATTGCAGAATCATTGTTCTTGTTCTCTGCTTTCTTCATTTTTAGGGTGAAATTCTTCCTTTCGTCTTAAAGAAAAGTTTTATTGCTTTTTCATGTCAGTTCTTTTCCTCTTGAATCCTTAACATGCTATCTATGATATCTCCAAAATTACACTTGATGAATTTTTACTTTTCTTACTTATCTCAAGTATTCTTTCATGACTTAAAAAGGCTTTTCCCATTGTAACTGTTCTGATTTAACACAGCTGAGTTGGACTAAAAAGCCTTGAATCGGGTGAAGTCAAGCTGGAAGGCACAACTGAAACCCTGTTACTGACACATGCTGCTCTTCACAACATGAATTCAGTTTCCTGGAGTATCTCCACCTTCAAATATTTGCTTTTATACACACCAATGAAAAATCAATTATATTATTGAAACTGAAAGCCTTGATGAACAAAGGCATCACTAATAATCTCTGAACTTTTTCAAGATCAAATGAACTTTTATTAGAAGAAACCTCTCGCTTAGAACTGAAAAGTGTAATTAGATTTGTAATTATATTTGTACCTGTTTGCAATACCAGATGGAGATTTATTGAAGATTAAGGGATAGGGAGAGTGAGGGACAAGCTAAGGAGAAAGCAGGTAAAATTCAGTACATTTTTAATACTGATAACATAGCTGCAGGCTGAACAGCTTATAGTAAACAGCAGTATAGCAGTAAAAATCGAATATGGTAGAAAAACAGGCAGCATGCATTTCTCCACATAACAGCTTTATTGTTGAAAAAAACCTAAATATTTCAGAAGAGTGTTTCCCCTCAATGGAGTTAAATTAAAACTTCCAGAGTACTTTGACCACAGCTGCAGGTCTGATCAAGCCAGAAGTATGCAATTAATCACAGCTGTAATAACTGTATCATTGAATCTCCTTTACAGAGTTTATTAAGTTCCCAAAACCCGGGTCTGATAATATTTTAAATAATGCTAGTAATAAAACCCCTGCTTCATTTGTATTAACCATAGGCTAACTTTTTTCCTTACTCAACTATATAGCCAAGATTCATGTTTCCCAGTTTCTCAATAATTTCGTACATAAAAACTAACAAGTAATACTCTCACTGACAGCAGTTGTACCTCTGACATCTTGCAGCCCATCCCAGCATTGTGGAGCTCTCATCATTTCACACTCAGCACTTGTGATACCCAAGCTGCCTTTCTGTGGCTATAGAGGCACAAGAGGGCAGGGGGTGGACGGCTTGATGTGTGTGCAGAATGTTCCTCAACACAGGGGCCAAGGCAACAAAACAGTGCTCATCCAAGCCCAGCAAGTAAATAAACACAGCAGATGGAGAGACCAAACTAGGTCAAACCATAGCTAGTATGTGCTTTCATGGATCTTTCTCCACCAAAGCATCGAGTATGTATTAATTTTAAGACACAGTCAAAAGTAATCATGATGCTTTGCTGAATTAAGTCCATAATACATAAAACAAGACTTTGGAACACTGTCCCCCAAGATATCTGTCAACATTCTTTACACAAACATGGAAAAAATTAGGCCCATCAGAGTGGATCCAGAACAACCAGCAAACTGTGAAACTGGCTTCTTTTGTAGACAGGAGGAGTTTCAGGAAAGAGCCTCCAGAAAACCTCCCCATGCATAGGCTGGATAATAAAATCCATCCAAAGGAAAAGGAATTCCTAGGAACTGATGGTATTAAGAGCTCAAAGACTGAGATCTTTGCAAAACAGAATAAGGAGTTGCAGACTGATCCATCTCCTTTCAGAACTCACCTTTCTCTCCCCCAGCACTGTTGCTGAGGACAAGACACAACTAGGAGGGCTGTGTCAGGTCTCTGTGCAGGCAGAGACCACGAAGGAATAAATTGTGTTGAGAAAGCAGAGACTGCCACACACTGAGGATGACAAGAGGAAGAGGAGGTGCAGCAAGTGAAGGCAGAGGTGCCTGCCAGTCTGAGGAGAATAGCACACTAGGTGCATACTCCTTTTACAGAGTCTCAGCTTTCTGTCAGACATCTGCTTTGGTAAATTCTCCCAGAAGCTGCCCTAAATCAAATTCCAGGATGCATCAGTAATGTCCTGCACTTTATGCAGTCAAGGTCCCTTGGAACCATGCCCTGAAGTTACTTCACATGTTATCTATTGAATTTTGTATCTTGGAGGAGAAATAGTGCTACTTTATCTGTGACTAATCAAACAAATTATGGTCAACAGAAATGGATCTAGTACGCAGTGGTCGATGCCTCCCATCTAATCAACAAACCTGTGAAAGAAGGAAACGAAAAGATGCAGATATAAATATTTTCAGGGTTCAGAAGCAGACACCTAGATTCCATCTCAGTCCCATTTTAGGAAGACAAAACTCTGTGGGATCTATTCTGTATTCCCTAACAGATCATAAAATATACGTGATATTCCCCAGCACCAGCTGGCTCAGCGGGAATGTTCGGTCAAGCTTCCCGCAGATAAAAGCCAGCCATCCTCATTTGGCAGCTTGAAAATGCTGAACACATCTGTGCAGAGCCTTCCCTCCAAATCAGTACACTGCAGATCCAGGTAGCAGGTGAGCCTTGTCCAGATGTGTGAAAAGATTGGGTATTTGACACATCATCATCATATTTCTGCATCCTAAACAGTGCTTCATAAAAACAATGGTTTTATACATTTTCTTTCAGCAGAGCTTAGACATAAACTGTACTGCAGCAGAACACCATGCATACTAACTCAGGACCAGTTTCCAATAGGCAATGGAATTACCAGAAATGCTATTGTTCATCTCAAAGAAAGTGGAATCATCATCATAAAATACTACTTTAAACTGAAAAGCTCTAGGGGAAAACTTTCCTAAAACCCTTTACTGAATCTTAAAGTTTTCATGTGCAAACATACACAGTACTTCCAACATGGGCCAGTTACAGCTTCTTGGAGCTAAACCCAGGCTCATCCGCGCGCAGGACCACAGCAGCACTCTCCCTCTCACAACAGCTCTTGAACTGGATCAAGTTCCTGCAGCACTGAGCTTCTCAGATTACAACATGGTGGCTGAGAAAATGCATCACTATACCTTGTTCCAGGAAGTCAAGGGTTGCCTCATTTAATTACTCAACATTTTGGCTACGCTGCTCTTCCTCAGACAACTTTAATCCTTCCCTACCAGTCAGATGTATTTATCACCTAAGACAGCATCTGGGTTTCACAGCAGGAATGTTGCAACTTCACTGAGGTCATAGCTGATAGAAGCCCTTGCTTGCTCATTGAAGTTCTCCATGCTGGCTTCAAATAGAGTGTAAGTCCAGAAATGTATTTTAATTATGACTCCAAAATAATTTCTTAAAATTCAGAGGTTGTTCTGAAAGAGTTACATTTCAAGTATAACTTGTCTACCTTCATTTATTCATGTATTTTCTTTCCAAAGCAGACCTCAAGATTAAAGAAACAATGCAGTAAAATCCAATAAATCAAAGGGGGGTGTGGAGGGTGTAAGCACATTACTAAGTTTTTGGTTTGGGTTTTTTGTTGGTTTTTTGTTGGTTTTTTTTTTGCTAAGAGCTAAAAAAAAAATAAATGGAAAAATTCTCATCACAGTCATTTTAATAATTTACCTTGCTCAGAAGTACTGACAGAGACCAGCCACATTTATTGTAATTCCTTTGTTCTGTGAAGCTTACTACTCAGTAAAATGAAAGGGGTATTTAACAACTGTTCTGATAATTCAGTGACAGAGAGCCACTAAAAATATTCTTTCATTTTTCTGGTTGTTAAACTTTGAATTTTATAGTGTTGGCTATTTGCCGCTGTCTTTATTAGCTCAGCTGAACTCGTTCTTTACTCACTTGTTAGAAATTTATTACAACTCATCTTATACATCTGTCATTGCAAATTGCCCCTGTGCTCTGTAAGAATTCTGCAGTGTGGCCACTGTCATTTACAATACACAGTTCTGTTTTGATCTGAGCATTTAATGGGAACTTACTTTTCATATTTTATTAGGAGGTTCACAAAGCAATCATGCTCTCCTGGTCACAGCTTGACACCCAAGAAGTTGGATCAAAAAATTCTTTGGTTAAAACATTTTTTAACTGTACAAAATGGGAATGACAGAGCAATGGGATAAACCTCCTTAGTGAAGAACAGTATAAGGCATAAGAAGATCGTCTTAAACTATCATTACAACAAATAAACCATTTTTTTTTCCCTGTTGGGATGGTCTAACAAGGACTTACTAAGGAGGACTGCAGTAGCCAAAACTCACACCAGCCTACACTGAACTGCAGAGCACTCTAGGCTGGAATAAACAGGTTGGAAATTCCAGTATCTTTTTTACAGCACCAAACATGGCTCCAGAGGGTGAAGCAGCTTTCAATTGAAACACCAAAAGTCATGAAAAAACTTTCTTAGCAAAATTCTTAATCAAGTTGCAAGAAAATAACATAGATTGCTATTTATGAGCATCTGCATTTGCACATTCCTGTAGGTTACATATAATGTAGCTAACACTCACTGTGCTACAGTAAAAGATAAGCACATAGAGATGTTTTTGTAAGTACAGCTTGCATTTTGAATACAGGGTATTAGTTTCTCTTTGGTAATTGTACAGATGTCTGCCCTTAACCACTCAAGATGAAGGATTGGCACCATTATTTTTCAGAAGCATCATCAGATCTTTAACTCTGTTGTCCAATGACTTTGCTGTACTTCATCCAAGCCAAAACAACAGGACCTCAGTCAGTCCTGTACTTCCTAATATCCTTCTGCTATACCAGATGAACTGTACAAAATAAGGTAAGGTTGCCATTTGCACCACAGGAAACCACTTCTTCAAAGCATTTAATTTCACCTCAAGACTATTTAATTTGCGAGCTTTGGCTTAATCAGAGTTTATGGCAAAAGAGTAAATGATAATTCCTAGAAAAGGCTAATGCCCTGGGAGGACTAGTTGATGTTTTGTAGATTTGTAGATGCTCTGTTCAAAATCAGCTGATTAAGTAGATGCAGTTTCTCATGGACACCAGAAGAGAAGTCTTAAGTGATGTACTGTTCTTTCTGTACTGAGGAAAAAAGTACCCCATCATCTTTACCAGCATCACTCCAAAGAAATTCAAACTGTTGAACCACAGAAGGCTGACACCAGATGGAATTTCAAGTACGTGTTTTGCAGAGTAGCAAAAAAAAAAAAAAAACCTATTAAAAAAAAATTTCCTTTTCTTATCAGCCGTATGTCAGCACTAGTTAGCTCTTGCCAGCTGTCATAGGCTGCCTTTGAAATAAGTACCTCCTCCCATGATTTGGAAATGGCAAAACAGAATCCTGAATGTAAAACCCAGCAAGAACATATAGGAAACCAGAGGTAGCAGAATACTTGCTTCTCTATTGCATTTTCCTTCAATAAAAAGTATTATTTTTCCATAACTAGGGATATAGAAGAGCTCGATTTTCCAGTGTTCACTAAACAGACTGGAAGTCTCTTCCCTACAGAGATACTGGGTGATGAGAGGAATAATACACCAATGAAGCTGTATCACTGAATTCACCACAGCCCTTATCTCTGCTGATCCCTTCTCCAGCTCCTGCTGGCTAACCCACAGCCCCAGGGAGGACATTTCCTAAGCGCTGGACTCTGGCACAACTGAGCGAGAACACCAGAGAGCCTTTATCTCTCTTCTCTCTTACCCATCTCTGTCCTACAAGGGACTTGGTTCTCTGAATGCAGGGTAGGTCCCCAGAGGATAAGAGGAAAATTTTTCCCTTTTGATTACACTTTCTGCAAGTTGTTATCTTGCTAAAAAATTTAAAGCAGAAAACATGCCCCTTCCTTCATTCCCAAACACCTCACTTATACAATTTAATGATAAAAATCAGCAACCTACTACATTTCATATTTCTGATCTGTTTTTTCTTAAAAGAAAGTAAAAGACAAATACTGTGGCTTTCAGGAACAAAGGAAGCTGCCAGTAATAACCATGTACGGTATTATATCCAAGGATTAGCCTATTTGAGGCTTTATCAGGGACCTAAACAATAATTAATTGGCCACAACACTGAGTTGTGAAACAGAGGCTGGATCATGTTACAAGAAGGAAAGTAGAGTTAGTTACTGCTCCAGAGAGTTCTTAACTCAGTAGGAGACTTTAGATCCTTATTCCTTTAACATAAAACTGATTTCCCACAAGTTATATAATAAAGATTGTTCTGTGAAATTAGTGGTCAGACAGTATTTATACATCATACTGACATTTTCCAGATATAGACTTTGATATTCCCAAGAAAAAAGAAAAACCACAACAGCTAATTCAAGGGATCCTGAATTTATTTTCTAACACTGTATTCCTTTTGGCAATGCTAACTCGTACACAATAGGGTTGTATCCCAGAGAATGCAGCATGCCCTCAACCACAACTGAAAGCAATAGGAGCAGAGCATGCTGAGCACCTGGCAGGAAAAGTCCTTAATTAGCACCATTTGGAAAGCCATAACATGAGATCAGTCACTCTTGGCTCTTAAGAAAGAGTATGAAGTGGTCCAGAACAGAAAACGTACCCAAATCAAATACATATGTTGGCATACACCATTACCCTGCTGATTTAAATAAAAGGGTAAGAATTTATTCTTAAAACCATTCTAGAATTGGCCTGTATTTTGGGTGTAATTAGTGCTTACAATTAGCACAGATTCTGTGCAAACTCCTTGTGTTTGGTTGTACAGATTAGAACCATGATAAAAACTGGTAACAGGGTCTTGTTCTAAAAAAGCCATACTTCATTTTACATTAGTGTTGTTTCAAAGTTAATGGCACTGTTTATGCTTTTATGCAAATTAGAAAAAGAAATATGGGATAATTTGCAGAGTCATTCTTTGCATAAATAAAATAACCCTTTCTGATTAGAAAGAGAAAAATAATTTGAAAGTAAGAAACAGTTTAAGGTAAAACATGAGCAGACAATGTCTAGAATTTCTTCCTTGTAATCAGTCTGTAACTGAAAGCTCCACAAACATGACAGGCTGCCTATATTCTGAAGAAACCTCCTTATCCTCTCTAGTACATGGTATATACCTCAGTGAAAGAAAATACTTTTGACAGTCTAAGACCCTCTCTTCTACTGCTTCATTACTCACCAGTTACTGTCACAGGCGAAAGAGACTCAATTTGAGGAAATTAGTTTAATTTAGTAATCAAATCAGAGAAGGGTAATGAGAAATAAATCCAAATCTTAAAACATCTTCCCTCCACCCCTCCCTTCTTCCCAGATTAAACTTTACTCCTGATTTCTCTACCTCCTCCTCCCCAGCAGAGCAGGGGGATGGGGAGTAGGGGTTGTGGTCAGTTCATCACATCTTGTCTCTGCCGCTCCTTCCTCCTCAGGGGGAGGACTCCTCACTCTTCCCCTGCTCCAGTGTGGGGTCCCTTCCATGGGAGACAGTTGTCCATGAACTTCTCCAACATGAGTCCTTTCCACAGGCTGCAGTTGTTCACAAATTGCTCCAGTGTGGGCTCCTTCCAAGGAGTGCAGTCCTTCAGGAACAGGCTGCTCCAGCATGGGTCCCCCATGGGGTCACAAGTCCTGTCAGCAAACCTGCTCCAGCATGGACTCCTCTCTCCATGGGGCCACAGGTCCTGCCAGGAGCCTGCTCCACCACAGACATCCCATGGGATCACAACCACCTTTGGGCACCCACTTGTTCCAGAGTGGGGTCATCCATGGGGTGCAGGTGAATATCTACTCCACCATTAACCCCCAGGGGCTGCAGGGAGACAGCCTGCTTCACCATGGTCTTCACCAGAGGAATCTCTGTTTTGGTGTCTGGAGCACCGCCTCCCCTCCTTCTTCATTGGCCTTGGTGTCTGAAGAGTTGTCTCTTTCACATATTCTCACTCCTCTATCTGGCTGCAGTTGCTGTTGCGCAGCGAATTTTCCCCCCTAAATATGTTATCAGAGGTACTACCACCATCGCTGATGGGCTCAGCCTTGGGCAGTGGTGGGTCTGTCTTGGAGCCAGCTGGCATTGGCTCTATTGGACATGAGGGAACCTTCCAGCAGCTTCTCACAGAAGCCACCACTGTAGCACACCCCCCTCCCTCCACTACTCAAACCTTGCCACGCATAGCCAATACAATTACAGACAGGCAAGTTGTTACAGAGGTAGAAATCAAGCAAATGCATCTTTTAACATATTCATAACACTTTGGAAAAACCACATGGTTTGAACTGAGGAAACTTTTGGCAGGATCTGCCAGGTAAGCCAGAAGTTACAGCAAACAGCACTGACATTCAAAAATGAAAATCCATCACCTAAGTGGAAAGGCAAATAATGCTTTTAGATGCTAAAGTGTGAAATAATTCTATGACTTCATATTTAATTTCCATCTACTGACCTTTTCCTATGAAGGAAACCCAATCCAGTTTCTCTTTATCGCAGGAACTATCTTCAGACACTATTTTTAGCATCTGTCTTGTAGAGATCTTTTCCAATTGGAGTAATTTCTTTAGGAGGACATTCAGCTTATAGCCAGAAAACGCAGACATTAAGCCTTAACTTCAGTTTGGTCTTTGGCAAACAATGAAAACTTGACAGCTTCAGTTATCCAGCTGTAAAAAAAAAGAAGTTTCTTGAGGCCTTAGAGGAGAAGTGCAAGACTTTGACTGTGTATATTGATTTTTGTCAGCTAAAAGTGGAAATAAAACCTCTCCGTTGAGCAAAATAGCTGGTTTCCCATTTTCCTTGAAAAGACCATTACCTTTTCTCCATCAGTTCTCTCCTTCCCTCCTTTACCTCTTTATCATTTGGAGGACTCATCCTTTCTCAGTTTTGCTCATTCTTCTGCCCTCCCTTCTGTAATAGTGAACAGTGGTGATGACATTTCTTGAAATGAGGAGCAAAGGAAGGTGCTTTCTGGGAATAATCTCATCCTTATCTGCATGCATAGTAACTGTGCCTTCAGTCTGCTTGGCCTTATCAATTGTTTTCACTGTGTCCAGCAACAGCCTGGACAATCAGTAGACTGCTTATTGAAAAAGTCTCACCAAAGGTCACTTTACTCTCAAAACATTGCATCACTCCTCTTCCTCCAGTCTCAGGCACAAAGCAGTGGAAGGAGGCACAACAACGAAGCCTCCTCGATGGCACAGTGTGAGAATTTGCACTTTGGTATCTGTTGCTCACAGAGGTTTTCTGCTGTCACTGTCAATCAAGAAAGTGGGTGAAGAAAAGATGGAGCCTTAGAGAAGTGATGTTTTACCCTTAAGCCAAAGATGCTAGGGAAATGCTTAGGATCCATTTCTTTCTACTACTTGTGAAGTAAACAGGACGTGCTGTGGCAGAAACCAGTCTTTCCAGGCTTCACCCAGCTGTAAAGCATATGCTTTGCAAACACCTTTGCAAGAAGCAAAGTATAACAAATGATACAAAGAGAAAGTCTTTTAGTATAACTCATGAAATATTCTCTTTTCCTGTAATCCAGTCCCAGACTGAATGAATCTTTCTTAAGGAACAATTATAAAAGTAGCAGATACTATTATTATGTATTAACTGACATGTACAAGAATTTGAATATTTCCTTGCCTTCTCCAGTAATACTTTCCTTGATATTTCCAAGAAAGACTTCTGCTTTTTCATTCTTGGTTGAGTCACTTTGTGAGTGAGGAATAGTCAAGTTTTCCTTTTTCTCTGGAATGAGCATGTGTGGCTATTCCCACTTGACAGAAGACAATCAAGTACACAAACTTTTGCTTTGCTCTATTAGTTTTCCTCCTGTCTTTATTATTCCCATGCTAAAGAACAACCAGTTCTTCTTTCATAATATTATTACTCTCTTACACATGTTTTATCTCTTTTTGACTTCTCTTGGCTTTCAAAAATAGTTTCAAAACATGCATTTAAATAACAGAAATGTGTCAGCCATTGTCATAGGTACCTTCTGTCTTTCTAGACCATAGGTTATTGCTGTATTTTAGCTCTAGTTTAGCAGATTTATTTGAGAACCAGAAGATGTGCACCTTAACATGCCAGTTTCTCCTGTGTGTTGGGAAAGAGCTGGAATCACTATGCCTTTCCTATAGATAAGCCTAAGGTAAGGTTAGGAGAAAGAGTGTGGAGTTAGAAAGTACAACTCAGAGCAAACTAGGGGGTGATGCTACCATTTCCTCTGAGCAGTATTTAATCTCTCAGCAGAATGTAGTCCCAGGCCTGTAAATCAGTTTATAGTTCAAGCTGGAAAAAAAAAAAAAAATAAAGTCCAGTGCTACACTTGTAATTGGGGATGGAAATGTGCTGCAAAATGAAACTGAGCTGCAAAAGTAATTCTGTGAAAAGAGACTGTCTGTTCCCTTTGAATGCATTAGCTCTGTATATTAAATTTATACCTTACTTCCAGCTGCAGCAGCATCTGTACTCTTATTTTTTTCTTTCTCAACAACCACATTCACTCTTTCGGCAGGGCTAACATAACTATCCCATCTTTTTGAGTTATGACTATGCCTAAGGATTAAATCCCTTAGTCACATCCTAAGTGGATTCAAACAATGCAATTTACTTAGGCATAAAGCCATCACTGTTAGCAAACCCTAGCTAGTACAGAACACTGCAGCTGTGTCCTCAACAACGGAAGCAACGGCAACATACACTTCACAATCTACACTCATTTGTCATAGAACAGGGAGACAAATCCTCGACCTGATCTCTTCTACTTCAGGCACTCAGTTTCCCAAAATAGGATAGTTAAAAGATCACTGAACATCTTTAAAAAGATGTTTGAAAACTGTTACTCCAGCTTCTTGTTATAAGATATTCCTTAGAAAGAAATGACCCTTTCCTAAGGCCAGTCTGTACCTGGAACCAAAAGCTGTCACAAACCTCACTGTTCCTTACTCCAATGCAAAGTATACATCTCCAACTCACATTCTCTAAAAAATACTCAGTAAAAGTTACATTAAAAAAACTATAGATATTATCCCTTAAGGGGATCGTAGGAGAGAAAGAAAAAAACCTACGCAACAGCTAAGCTATTTCACTCAACAGGCTACTAGAAGTATTTGATTACAGTGATAGACACCTAATTAGTTACACAGCTAAAATGAGTCATTGTTCTTCCTCAAAAGGATGTAGCCAAATTTCAGTGCATATGTACTAAATTAGCTTCATGGTTTTGAACTACAATGGTCCAGGCCAAATCCTTTAAAGCCAATGGAAAGGCTCCCACTCACTTTAGTTAATCTAACTTGTCCCTGCACTTTTCTTCCATAGTTTGTAAGCTAGTGGAAAAGAAAAATAGATGAATACAAGTCACATGGTTGTACTAAGTAGACTTCCAAGTCAAAATAAAAAGCTGTGTGTAATTAAAGAAAAACAGCAGATAAAGTGGATTTCTTTCTGGAGTCTGGAAACTCCAAGATAGCAGGACAAAAACGTCTGGGGCATTAGAGAAAGAACAGCCTAGACAGACTTAGGGAAACGGTTCTTTCTGAACCAAGAATGCTAGATAGAGTTTACAAACCTGTCTAAGTCATTTTCTCATAGGGCTACCAGTGCAGGCTGGTTCAGTGCAGTTTGGTCCAGTTTCGTTGTTCAACTGTAGGCAGATTAAGAAAAAGCTTTTGCTCAGTGTATTTCTTGAAGAAAAATTAAATTCTTCCTAACACACTAACTTACAGTATTTCAGAAACAAATGAGAAATTTTAGAAATAAAGTGTGAAATCTTAGTTCGTATTACAAAAGTACAGAGTAATAAACCTGTGCAGAAGCTCTGGGATACCGTCTTTACAAAGCCACTTGCTTTCAGAAGCAATTCAACCACAGTGATGTGCCAAATAGATTCTTGTCTTGGGAAACAATCTTGCATAACACAGGTTAAAGCTATCCTTTGTTCTAATCCATGTCCCCTTCTTGTGCTTCTGTGCAGGCCATTACTAATGCAGCTACCCAGCAACTCAGGCAAGGCAGTGCTCAAATGTTTTGTTTGGATTAGGCAATGGTAAGGTCTGAAAGTTTCAAATATTGTGCAGGCTCTCCACTGACATTCACATAAACCTTAACTTAAAGATGGACACATAGCAATTTATGCAACAGAGAATTCAGACATGTTGGTTTGCAATCAATCTTCAGAACATGTTTGTTAACAGAAACATCAAGACAGAAATTACCCAAGAGTATTGGAAAGAAATCAGCAAACATGAAGGATAGATGTGAAAAAAGAAAAATATAGACACAAGCAATTTTTTGCGGAATGTTATTGTAACAGTTCTTCTTTACTTCAGTTAAATTCACTGGAAAGAACCCTGAAGTTCATTCAGAATAAACATCTATCGTACTATAATTATTTTCCTTGTTAGGTGACAACAGCAGATAAGCTACACACAGGGAAAAAACAACATTGCTGAGGTCAAAAAGCCAAACTGAAAAGTTAAGAAATGCCAGATTTAAGGTTGCCTATTGCAGCGTCTGTATTATGATACATGCTTTAACTGTGCAATTGCATTTTTTTCCCAGACCTCATGCACTGCACAGGATGGATAGTTCTTCTGTCAGAATGACTTCAATATTATGTTTTATACATATTTTTTGCAACATCTTAGCTCATGACTTTACTCAATTATAAGGTGTTCAAATATTTCATGAAATAACCTTTACTTCACTCTAAAAAGAGAGATGTCATTTTACAATGACAGATACATTAAGAAAGGAAAGCAGAGAGGTTAAATGGCAAGAGCCAGACCTGCAAAGTGATTTTACTGGCAATAAATAGGAATTTAAGCAAGTAAACAAATATGAATTTATGCAAATAAAGTAGACAACTCAAAATTACATTAAGACATTATATATTTTAAAAAATCAGAGTATTTGGGAACTTAAAAAATGAATGTTGACATCTATGCTGCTACTGATTTTTTTCTAGCATTTCTGGAAGGGAAACCACATTATCTTATTTTTAAAAGAGATGTGTAAGAACTGCCCTTCAAGCATGATCCAGTGCACAGAAATAACATCATTAGTTTTCTCTGTGGCCTGTTTCTGAGGCCCCTCTGTTTTGTCAGAAAAGCAACATCTGAAGCATCAGGCAAGTTTAACAAGCGTTTTTCAGGCAGACTAAGTGGCCCTGCCATAGAATAGAAACCATGCTGCTTTTTAATTGAGATTTTTTAATTCTTTTCTTTCTTTTTCCAGCAGTCAAATGTAGCAAATCTTGAACAAAGCTTTGTACCATCAACATTTAAATCTAGCCTTTAAAGACAAAGCCCAATGAGGCAGGATGAGAGTCAATATTAGCCATTTGTTAATCTAGTGCTTCTGGCAGAGAACAACCCAGCTGATCAAATGCCACAGGAAGCGCAGCCAGAGAATGAAGCAGCAATGCATCTGTCCCCTGAAAAAGCACATTACATCCTGTCTCTATCCATCATTTCAAGATCCACCTTACATTTCACTTTAAAAAGTTTAGCAGAAGCAATTAAATACTATTACGTTAAGCATTTACAGTGAAAAAAATAAGCCTTCAGAAAGTTTGCCACCTGCCAAGTTCTGATTTGTTCACTGGTCATACAAGGTGAAGCAATGAAAGAAGTTGGTGTTCTTGGGAAGGTAAACAGTTCATTTGCCTTTCACAGTAGAAGCTCCCAAGGTAACCATATCTGATTTTTTCCTTTCAGTTCTAAAAGATTTTTATCGTATCAGTAAATCAAAGGAATGGAATAAAGCAAGAAAATGTAACTGGAAAAATGGTGACTTGGAAGCATATCAGACAATAATTTGTGAGTAAGCTCTGCTCTCGCAGGAATAAAATCAGAGGTAGTTCTGCCTTTGCAGTACTGCATGCATGGGGAAAATTGAGAAAAATATCTTCTGTTTGAAACAGTCTGCAGCTCTGTTGGTTACTGATCTGGTATTGACTGATGGGTCCATTGACTGTAAATAAGAGCCAAATGGGCTAGAAGAATATTGCAGTACTGTGCCTGCACATGGCAAGCAACGTGTTCAGGCAAGAAGTCACAGGGCAGGACAGCAGGATGTTGACAGCTTTTTCTAGGGTCTGAAGTGCAGTGTGTTGTTACAACCACAGCTCCAGAGGGAAGGAAAAAGATCCATTAAGGCTGGGGGATATTGAATGGTGGTTATACAAAGCATTCTCTAATGTTCAGGTTTCACCATTGCTACCAAGATTTTTGATCTAGACTATGATCAGCCTGGATAGCACAGGTCACTTTTCTTTCTCCAAGCTGTCATATACAAGTGATAGTAAAGAAAGATGTTTTTCTTCAGCCCAGTAGTAATTATACAACTAAGCACCATGGCAAAAAGAAAGGCTATCCCAGCCTTCATTCTGCAGAGCTCCTTCCCATCCACGAAAGCACATTCTGTGCATTCTCAAGTTCAGCAACAAATTCTGTAACGTCTCTCAACTGCCTTATGCGGAAGAACTGGAAGCGAATTTCCTGTGGGTAATACATCTCATTAATGATCCCACCTCAGCACCCACACAGCCTCCTGCAGAGGGGGAGCTGGCACTGATGGGAAGCTGTCAGGACGAGCACGCTAATGCTTTATGCCAGGGCTGTTGGCAGCAGCTCCTCCAGGATCATGCAGGAGTGAAACACAGAAGTATCCTGACTGTAACTGAACAGAGGACTTGGCTCTTCCAAGTAAACGAGTTAATCTCATGAAAATGATTTCTTACTGTATCTGTATGGGTAAAGACAGATATGAAAAAAAGTCCTGCCAAGTCACGCTTACACAGACAATGTCGCTTGTCATTTCATACTGTTTAGAGAGCTAAATGTGACAGCCATTTAGCTTGACTAATTAGCAATGAGATCTTACTGGAGTATTGAGATTTAGGGATTTACATGGGCTTGCATTTGCTTGGAATAGTTTCAAAACCGTATCTACATAAAATGAGACCATAACCACCAGTGCTAAGACAAAGCTTTTCATTTTTTTCAGGTAGCAATAATAATTTAAAACCACTGGAGCAATGAATAAAAATATTGTGGCTTTGCCGAGCCTCAGCTAAAATATAAGAAATCACTGATGAAAATCTCATTGAAGTAAAGCCCACTTAAGTAAGGGCAAGAGGGCCTCACAGACCCTCAATGTATATCGCTCCATTTAGAAATGCTCTTCCTGCTAATTGCAGTTAATCAGCCTATCAACCTCTCTTTATTGTTATAAATAATTATTTTCTTTGCTCTTCAGATATTACTCAAGAAAAGTGTATTTGTACACCTGACTAAATAAGAAGGTCTGGTTTATTGACTTTGTTGCTCCATTAATATGTAGCACCAGTAAAAGAAGGAACTAAGAAAGTTAAGAAGAGCTACAGTAAGATCGAGGAAGCTTCAGAGATATAAGTAAGGCCATTTTCTTTATACTAGCAATTTTTGTGCTGTATTTAAAGGATGTGATGCTATGATTCAAAATCATTGCTAAATTGGAATGATTATGCCTGTGAATCACCCATTTCAAAACATAATTCCTACTTACCTTGAAATGGAAAGAATGGAAAATCTAAACAAATAAAGGCATGTGGTTTGCTGGTGTTTTTCCATAACATGCAATGCATTGGCAATCAAAGACATGACAAAGCACAGGGACACAGAATTTAACACCACCTAAGAGAATTAAATTTCAAACAGGCATGGAGGGTACAGAGTCTGTTGGCTACAACCACAGAGGAGAACACACGTCCTTAACACAAGGCCTTCGAGACCCCGACATAATGAGATAACAACAAACTGTAAGAAAACTCTCTTGCTTTGCAAAATCATAGGCTGTTGTCCCCGCCCAAAGGCAAAGTCACCTGTTGTTTGTGACTGATTTCTTGTGCAAAAGTTATGCATAGCTTTTAAAAAACAAATACAGAGCAAATTATGGTATTTGTCTGATCCAGTAAATCAAGACTGTTTCACATGACTGATTCCATCTACTAATAAATAAAAATGTTAACCCATATTCAAGACGAACGCTTTTATTTGAGCTTGTGGTTAAGTAGTTGCATTGTTCACTCCATCCTGGGTCTACCCAGAAACAGTCTGCAGAAATGCTATAAAAAAGGTTATTCCCACTGATCATCTTTAAATCTAGTTGATGAAAAATGCAATGTTCTAAGGGAAAAAAACCAAAACCTAACTCTAGGGAATGCCATATAAAGCATTTCAGTCAAATGTTGACTGCTCTTCCACTGCCCCAAAGGAAGTCAGGTACCCAGGACACTTTCATATAGCAGAGCCTCTGCCAGTTTGGTCATGTCAGAAAGCTGCCTGGGAAAGACAGAGCATACATGGCCATGCCACCTCCCTTAGTGAGCCAAAAATAAAAATCTTAATAACTGCACCTCCAGTACAAGCAGCAATAACAAAAGATTTCAAACTCATCTTTTCAATTCTGGACATTATCTGATAGCAGATTGAAATAATTTCTCAGTACTGTGTAAATCTGTAGTGATTATCATTCAAGTCTCTTCAAATTTTGGATGTATCAGAGGTATGAAGTCTGAAAAGGATCAATACGGAGAACTTAAATAATGTCACTGTGTGGCCTGCTCCATCTAGAAAAAAACAAACAAGCACCAAATTTCTCAAATCTCTACTCCAATTGAGAAAAAATATAATCTGTAAGAAACATAAATGAAAACATAAATGAAATCCAGCATTCCTTGACAATGCATGAACAAATTAGTGTGAGCACTTTTACTGAACTCTTTCATCTTCTCATGTTTTCTTTTGTTTAATGTCTTGCAGCTTTTATTAAATTCACTTCTAAATGCTATGTTTTTCATGATAGCATTGTTTTTCACTTGGAGTTTGCTCAAATGAAATCAGTAAATATTAAGTGTTTCTAACTAAACCACACGTATGACAATCACACTTACTAAGCAAAGGGCCAAGGGGCAGATCCTACAGTCTGGTGCCATTAAAACAGCAACTCAGATGTGCTGATCCAGCCTATTTCCAGAACATTATGTTTTCAAAAATTAGTGATGTTCAATCCACATTTCAAATTGCCTCTGCTCACAAAGGAGGCATATGATCATTTCTATTGACTATAAAACTTGCTAAAAGAGGTCAGGAATACCTTTTTCCTTCTTATTGCCATATAATTGCCTTAAGATGTTTGTGCAACATTAAAAAACATTATCCATTGAATTTATTAACCAATTCACATGAACCACAATTAAAATAAACTGAATATATTTCTAGAAATAGACTAGTAACTATATTGTGTGTATTTTTAACTATTAATTAGCCTGTTCTAAATTACATTTCTCCAATTAAATTGTTATTAACAATTGTTTAGCACAACTATCTCTTTCTCAAATTTGCCATGGTTTTCTTGTTTTGAGGAAGTTTCTATTAATAACATCTTCATTTGAACTCTGCAATAGCATAGTTTTTTTCTAGCAGCAATCTAGTTTTTATATTCCAATAGAGCAGAGAAACCAAGCAGTGAGGAGCAGCAATACATTAATGAAGGGTGAAATATTGTGTACATTTGCATTCTACTAGATAACCCACAGCAGTGACCTATGCTTTCCTTATTACTTAGTAGTATTTAGAGGTAGCTTGCACAGGAAAAGCTCACAGACCAGCAGTTACCATAATTCAGAATTCAGCTCTATGAAGCCACTTTTTATTGCCTCAAGTCAAAAGTGTAATAATCCCTCTGACGTGGATTTTTTAAATTGCAAAATGAATCTAATAATTGCCTTTTTCATTATTGCCTCATACTGACTCAAGATAAGTGAGCAACATTAAACACATTATCAGCTCTTAGTCTTATTAGCCAATTCAATGTAATAAAAACAAGAGAGTTAGGGCTACTATTCCTTTTAGTACAAAAGCTAGAATCACAAAAGAGGACTTGAGTGCTCTCTGTTAAATTGATATACTTTGAGTCTGCTAAAGAAGTAAACCTTTCACATGATGAAAGTGCACAGACCAACCACCGAGCAATTTTTGCACAATAGAAGGATAGAAAAGATCATTATAATCTTCCAGTCTGACCTCCTGAATAAATTGGACCATAAGATTTTTATGTATTCATCTTGTTTGAATTGGAGCATTACCTTCAGAAAAGCATCCAGTTCAGATTTTGAAATGTCCAATAAGGGGGAATTTATTACAATCTTTATTAAATCATTCCCCTGGCAAATCACTCACACTGTTTAATATGTGCGTGCTTGGAATCTAAATCGCCTAGACTTAAATTTAATTGCATGGATCTCATTATATCTCTGCCAGCCAGACAGGAGAGCTTTTGTAACCAAATCTCTGCTTCACATACAGTCAAGCTGCTCCTTTATCTTCTCCTTAATAAACTTTGCTGGTTCCCATTGCAAAGAAAGGTTTCCAGATCTTGGCGTTCCTCTCTTAGACGTCCCTGTTAAATAACTTCCAAGACCTGCATGTGATATTGTGGTAACAATTTTACTGTGAGTAATTACAGGTTGAACAATTCCCTATTCCTCTGCTCAGAAAGAAAAAAAAAAACCACCACCTTTATAATGCTGCTCTGGGAGCTCCCTCTCCCCGAGAGACCTTTTCTGAGTCACTGCTTCTCAAGACAGCCTTCCCTCATAGAAAAAACACTTCCCTGTTCTGTTTCCAGGAGTATAATTTTAACTTTACCCATATTGAAACACATGTTCTTTGGCTATACCCAAGGCAAAATGCAATCGTTACGTGGCTGCGAGGTAGCCACAGGCCCACTGTACAGCCACATACACATTACTCTGCATCTGGGAGCACCCATCGTGTTATGCTATGGAGGAGCTCCTCAGGGAAGCCATGCAAGGATAAAACGATGTCAGCAAACAGTCCACATCATCCCAAACACCCGACCCTTCAGTACTCACCGTACTTTCGATCTTTGTGCAACCTGTTCATTATTCGTAATGTTTTCTATCCAATAGCTCCTGAAATGTTAGAACTGAGGACTAAGAAGCATCTCTGGACTCACACAGCCACTCACTGGCAGTAACCTACTACCAAGCACACACTGAGAGCACCCAGCCAGCTCTTCATCTCCTGGTCTGTGCCATGCTGATTTCTCCCTTTGCTCCTACAGAAGGTGTGACTATATTACATGGATTTAGTTTTCCCTTGCTCAGAGTTAGAGATGTAAACCTGCTGCACAAGAAAAGCAAGGAATACACCAAAAATTACTTGAGATGCATGTCTTCTGTTTGCCCATTCCACTCCAGGTGGGACCCGCAGCTTCATGACTCTGCACCAAGGGGCTCAGCAGCACGCTTGGGAGAAGGGCAGCAGGGAAGGCTGCAGGCTTTGACATGTTATGGCTGTGGAAAACCTTTCTTCCAGTCCTTTCCCTAACATTTCGGTGTAACCCTGGCAGAAGGGAAAGTTCAAGGGGTTGGGAATCTCTCTGATGAGTATAATGAGCAAAGTAGATATAATTAATGACTGGAAACAGTATCTTATACAATTCTTGCATCTGCTTCCTAAGCAGAAGTTACTGTCCTGACAACATTACTCAAGACTGTTTGAAAACAGCTGCAAAGTATTTATTACAAATAAAGCCAAAACAAATAATTAACTAAAACATGACCTCACCAAGCTTTGTCTTCACAATTGCAATCTTTAAAATGTAGTAGTTAACTGAAATACATTTCTGCAAATATGGGAAGATTTACGGGGCCTTGAGAGGAAAAATTTGGAAAGAAATTGAAGTATCTGCAGGACGTACTGGCTGGCACTTTTGTTAATTACTTCCTAAATATCAACTTTGCTTTCTTATTTCTGAATTTCAAATGTATTCTGATTAGAATTAGAAAAATAATGTAGTCCTGATGTGTTTATTAAATAGTTAAATACCCAGTTTTTCCATTAATTAATGACTGTAACCAAAGAGGATCTAAATATATTAAAGGTAAACTTCTGTTTAGCAACCACATCTCAATCAAGTGCTTCCCCTAAGAATCACTTGGCTGTTTTCCTTCTGATTTTTTATTTAGAATTGGATTGTTTTGAGTAGTACATCTGATCTTGTTTTATTTAAACAAAGCCAAGAATAAAGGCATAATACAACCATCACAGATGTAGTTAGAAAAGCTCAATTCACATTTTCTTGTTGAAAGCAGCTGCAGTTACACTTCTGGGATACAGAAACAGGTATACAGAAATGTAAGGCACCAAAACAGCAGCACTATTACCTTTAAATCATGAGACTTACACCAGCTGATGTAGGAAGATGAAGTTGGGGAAGACATTTCTCAGAAAGAGCCACAAGGAAGCTTGCAGTTAGGTCAAGAAATGGCATTTTTGGGTTTTTTTGGGTGTTTTTAACTTAAGACAATCAACCCATTAAAGTGCCTTACCTGGCAACATAGTTGGAACCTTTATCTCTTGAAGCCCTTGATATCACTATCCATGCATTGCAGAAACATTCTAAGAGCTCAGACAGAAATCATGAGATGGATGCAGGAATTTCCAGATCAGTACTAAGGTGTTATGCAAGAGGCTAGAATTGCCCAACTTTCAAAAACAACTGAAAGGCATTTTATTGCTCTGACTGGATCCTTGATAGCATTTCTGTTAAGTTGGCACAGTCAATGAACCAAATTGGAAAATTTTACTTTTTTCCATTTATTTTTTCTTTATGTTTTGGCTCTAATAAAAACCACACCTTTTTACAAGCATTTCTTTCTCAGAGGCTAATACAGATTACTCTTATGGCAGTTGTTAAACTTATCCAGCCCTGTTATTAAATTTGTATGTGGTTTGCTTTCAAACATTAGGCAGATTGTCCTTCTCCCAGAGCATATTTTTCTAATCTTCCTTTGTGGTTTTGATGCTTCATATCTTTTTAATCTTTCTCCTATTTTCCTTTCCCTTTGTCAATGGTTTTGGTCCCAGCCTCTGGCTGCAGCACGTTCCCAAAGCTGTTTCTCAGAAGATACCCTGATAAACTCCTGGGCTTTTGCCCACATAGTCTGCTCACATGGCTTTCTAACAAGAGCTGGGTATGAAACTGTGCCCAAAAAAAGAGAAGGAAAATAAAAATGTTAATAGTATTCCTAATCCAAATTGAAACAACCTCAAAGACCTTATAAGGGAAACAATCACATATTCTACCAACTTGCTGGGAGGTACTTGCCAGGGATATGACCAACTTGCCTCCAGATCCCCTTCATGATAACGATCAGAGAGCTGAACGTACTTCCACTTTGGTTAAGCACACATCTTAAGTCATTAGGCCTTCTAGGTAGACTAAGCTACTCTGCTTTTACAAGTAATAAAATACTTATTTCATCAGCTTGACTGCACCTTGCAATGAAATGATTTGCTGTTCTTTGGCTGAAGAGTGCATAACTCTGTGAATAAGCAGATCTTCAGCTATCAAAGTGAATCAAATGGTTTTAGAAATAGCTTTGATTTTGATAAGTCAGATTTTTCAGCTTAAAAAAAAAAAGTCTATCAGACCAGATTTATCAAAAGAATAAATCTAGCTTGCCTATAACCATCTCACCCACTACCATTTCAGATAGGGTGTACTGTAGCACTTAAGCATGTTTCAGATATAAATAGGCATTGCCACTTAAATATATAAATAGGCATATATATAAATATATAAATGGGCATTGCCACTTAAGAATATGGAGAATTCCACTTACAGTACACAGTAGTTATCTGCATGCATTTTAAATATTTTGCTGCCTTCACATTTATAATCCATTTATAGCTCATTTTATTAATATATTGCTAGAAATAGGAAAATTATTTGGCAGTAAAATTTCATGTTGTACCTGCACAGAGTAAAAGTAGCTTTGCCTCTGATTCACTCTGATTGCCTCTGTGAGATTGTTAGTAGGCCATTTACTCCATCACTGATGCATGATGTGTAGAATAATGATAGCATATAGCAAGATTTACTATTAAAAAAAGGACTTTAAGATTTAATAGAGAAAAAATGTTAGAGGGCAAATTGTATGAGGTATGAATTTTGAATTTACCTAACTCAGTGTTAAATAATGCATTTGTATACAGCATGTAAAATATTTGATTGACAATTCATTCAACAATAAGTGAAGTGGATGAGAAAGCATTCACACACACACACAAAAGGTTTTTTTGTATGGGAGTTGGAATATTTTGTTCCTCTACTGCCACGAGGCCCTGACAGAGAGCAGACTGCACCAGAAAAGACAGACACAAAGAAGACAGGGAGTATCTCAGCCTTTTCTGCATCCTCTATCAGCAGGCACTCCCTGCAGCCCTGCCCTCCGTCAGGAACAAGTGCAAGGTGTGCAAGCCAGTCACCCCAGTGGTACCGTCTTCGGGAGCTCACCATCACCACACTGAGGCCATGGGTCCCAGAGCAGCTCCCCTGGCTCCCAGCGTGCCTTTTCACATCAACTGCTGCATTAGCTGCCTCGTCCCTGTTTCCACACCCTGTGCACAGCTCTCTGGTGATGGTCAATAGTAAGCAGGACATAAGCCTCCTCCCTACTGGTCCCCCACTTGCTTTGCCTTCTCATCTGGCTTTCGGTCCCCAGATGCAAGACTCTCTGCACGAGCAGTGATTTGGCTGCATGCTCCTTCATCCAGCACCATGCTCCAAAAGCAGGAAACCCAGGCAGAAGCCCCACATGGATGCAGAAGCCCAACATTCACCCTGGTTTTGCCACATTAACATTTTCACTCAAAAACATCAAGAAGAATCAAATACATTAAATATTTTTATCAGAAGCTGGCCCTCCTTGCCATTCCTCTAAGATCCATGCAAGAGAGACCACTTGGATTGACAAAACCACAGGAATCACTGAAAAACTTCAGAGTGCTGCTATACAAACCCCACCTGCAAAACAGCACCTTTTCCCAGGTGCTCTGGGCAAGGCCTTTAATGACACCTCATGCTTTTCAGGCCATGTCATTTGAGAGTTTTCTTGTGAAAAAAAGAAAAGAGTACTCCAAAAGATCTCTACTATGCAGATCAACCTTTTATAGAAGACTTCAGATTTTTTTTTTCCTCCAGAAAAACATATGTTGTTTAACATGGCTTTCCAGTTTCATCAGTCATAAATAAAACAGATTCAGGTTAAGGGTAGAAAAGTTTTACTCTTCCAAGCGTGAACTCTTACAGAAATTAATAAATCCACAGAGAAACTAGAAGCAGGACTGACCTCTACGAAAGGCATGTAAGTGCAAATCAGGACACTGTGGAAGACACTATGCTTCTTGCACTGTGACTAAAGCTCAGAGGAAACATTCATACAGTGGCATACCTTATTTTAGCCATTTTTGTACTGTCATACACGTGTGTTGAAAAAAAAAAGGCCTGCAGTTTTTTTGTTTTTTTTAATTTGCTTTTAATAATGTTGTTTTACTCCTTTGCTCTGCCTGGAAGTAAGACAGATATTCCACTGTGAAAAAGAGATGTGAGATACCAGATCGAGGTTAAAATAAATGAGGCCCAGACACGTCAGATATTAGCCAAGTGATAACTGCAGATCAGCTCTAATGAGCTGAGACTTTTTCCTGCAGGGCATGAGTTACTCTGTGAGTCAAAAGAATATTTTTAAGTGACAAATAAAATGCCACAGAGGAATTAATTGTTGCATTGTTTACTACTGATTACTCATACATATCACAATATGTGGCTGAGTGATGTCATCTTTTAAACTCCCATCCCACATGAATATAATGAGGAGGTAATTAGAAGAAGCTGGCTGGAAGTAATCTGAGGGAAAAGGCACAAAGCAGAAACTGCTGAAAAGGTTGTTTTAATCTTGACAGCAAAGGAAGAGTCATTCCACATTTTCCCGGAGAAATTATGTTACCTGCACCTCCATGAACTCTTACAAAGCAGAGCTCGTTTCTTTGTTCCCATTTGTTTGTGAGCAAATATAACACTTTTTCTTGTAAGTCATACTGACGAAGAGTTGATCATACAGAACTGTGGGAAAACAGCCTGGGGAAAAATCACTCGGGGTGAAGGCAGACCTGAGTCCTGCAGCTCGCCCTGTCAAACATGTTCTGTGAGACATGGGCAAAATTTTGAAAATTCTCATTCCCTGAGGCATTTGGGAAAAATCTACTGATAATCTCTAGTTTTCAGTTCCCTAGTTATTTTGCATTATGCTTCTGTCTATATATAGCTAGTCTTGTCTTAGATTATATGCTTTTCAGGACAGATGCTTGAGAGTAGATTAATGTACTTCCTCAGACAGAGGAAACCTGATGTGAAAGTTCATGTTTACTACACTACAAAGAATTATTTTGCCAGAAATTTGTGTATAAATTGTGTATAAACTGAAGTGGTTCAAATAGAAATATTTTTTCTACTAATTTAACCCTGACATCAATCATCACCCCCTTATAAATAATTCTTGGTGATGGGCTGTATAAAACTTCTCAAATAAACTTCTCATAAAATCTGCATTGTCTGTTCACTTAAACGTATCATGGGACTTGTCTTCTATCTGCACAGTGACAGTATCAGGTATAAATAATTTCAGTTTGTTTTTTAATGCTTTTGAGCCAGTTGCCATGGATTCTAAAGTACTTTCTGTGATGAGTTTTGAGGATAATGCTTTGAGAACTATTTATGACAGATGAGATCTCTTGTAACAATTCAACACTCCAGTCCAGTTTAATTTTGCGGCAATTTTTTTCTACATGATGAGATTTAAGAAGATAACAATTTCAGAAGATGCATAAAGAAACAGTATGAAATCCTAATTAATTATAATAAATTTCTGTTACCCACCTCTGTTTCTATGTAAACAAGCAAGCATCAATTTGGTAAACAGGAAAGCAAATGGATCTCGGATGTCAGATCAGGGGAGATGGAGCTTCACTGGGAAGAAAGAAGATTGAAATCCTGCTATCAAGTCCACAGCCCAAATGGTTCAAGGCTATTAACTGTATTACTCATTCATTTATTCAAGTGTTCTCATTAATAGAAGATTCAATTCTTTATGCACCAAAACAATTCAATAAAAGGAGTTTAGTGTTGAGAGTAAAATGACTGAATTACACATAATACTACCTGTCTCACACTAATCCTAGCTGGCTTTTTTGCTAAATATTAGGCCTTATTACTTACTCTGGATATAAGAATGAACATTTAATAAAACATTTCCCAAATTCCTAATTTGCCTTTGAGCTGAAGCAGATAAAGTAGGATAGTAATTATAATTTTTTTTAATCAGCCAACGTCCATGCTCCAATATTGAGATGACTTTTGCCATTGCATTTATTATAGTGGAAATATGAATAGATACTAGGCAGTATATCATTCACATGTAAGGAATAACATCTGTAAAAATAGTGTGATAAGACCATTCTTTCAGACTCGTTGGCAGAAACTGGGAGATACGGCTGGAAAGAAGAGAAAAAAGGCTGTAGTGCAAAGTCTGACAAAAGCTAAGCTGAGTGGACAAAGTGACTCCCTTATTGTTCAGTGTTATTTGGCAAGCTTAGAGCTAGCACAAGGGAGAAGCATGAAAGTTGTAAGCAAATGAAGCTGTCAAATGTATGATCCTGACATGGAGCAAAGATGAAGAAAATAAAGCACGTTGGAAAACGCAATTTGGAAACAATGAGCAAAGCAACTACCCCCTGCCCTCACACCCTGGAAATAAACAAGGAATTTACACACTTCACTCACGCCATCAACATTTCTTATAAAAATAATGCAGAAAAGCAGTAAATATGCATTCAGGCCCTTTTGTGAATGTTAACCACCTTCTTACTAAAACCAGCACTGACTACAGGCTTCTTCATCAAGCTTATAAAGTTATGTTTTTATGCAATGAAAATTGTCATCATTAAGAAATATTGCAAAGTGATCAGGCTGATTATCACACTTTCCACCTGCAAGTAATAAAGCAGCATGCCTGCAACTCCACTCTCATGTTTCCAAATGCCGTATAAATACAATGATTTGCAAAAAATCTTGAAAAATATTCTCTTCCCTATAGATATTATTGAGACAGGCTATTTTCTTGCATATGTAATAACACATTTAATTGAAAACCCAAGGCAGCTGTTACACTGCTATTCATTTTATTATAGCCATAAAAATAATGGATGTTCAACACAGAGCTGAATACAGATTACAGTCAAAGCTATTTACTAATCCCTTTTTCCCTGATCATTCAAGAGACTAACCACAAACTTGAAAGGCCAAAAACACAGGGAAAGAGCACACTGTAGTGAGTTTAGCAGGGTACAAATCTCAGACATTTTTGTATTTACTAGAGACTAGAAATCTAGACAATAGAGAAAATAGCGTCCCAAGCAACAGTCTGCAGCATAACCAATGGACACTATGTTGTCCCCAGTCTTAAAAGACTCTCCACAATCCTACCTGCCTTTTCCAAATCTGTGTTTAAATGAGACTGAGAAAGTTCAAAACACCCAGTAATTCAACACAGTCAAAACAGCTCTTCGGACTGGAAGCAAGCTACTGGGAATCACATCTTGTTTGCTGGTACTTCAGCAACTATACCTTACAACCTCTCTTCATAAAGGTTACAGTTCTGCCCTAAAACCAGCCTGGTTTTTGTCCCCATACTCTTCATTGTGCTGTCTCATTCGTGGTTAGAAATCCTCCTTAGTGTTTCCAGACTGAAGGCAGTTCACGGCCATGTAAAACACACCTTTATTTTGGCAATGCAGTTGGTTAACTTAAAGAGCTCTTCTCTCCAAGATATTTGCCATCCTAACACATTTTTTTTGTTTTTTATTGTGCCAAAGAATACAGGTTCTTCAGTTTGATCTTTAAATATTCTTGTGATCACCTTTTTTCTAATTCTAGGCCTTTTTTCTAATTCTGTCCAATGTTTAAACAAATAGGAAGCCTGCACTAAGCACATTGTTGCTGATAAAAGCTCACCATTGCCCCGGATAACAACATTACCTCCCATCATCTTCTGGTTTTCCTCCCTGTGATGCATACCATGGTCATTTTTTTCCCAGATGCAGCCCTCTGGTGGCTTACAGTCATTCTGTGAATAACTAGTGCATCGAGGTATTTTTTTATCTATCATCTAAAATGAAGAACTTCACTCAGTTATTAGTCCCTGAAGTTACGACCTTTCATTTTAAACTATTAAAATTCTATTAGTCATGTTTTAAAGGCCATCTTCTTGGATAATATTCCACTATTCTTTTTAGGCACATTGTCTTTCCCAGTTTGTGTCATCAGCAATCTCATTAATCTAAGCCTATTCTTTGTGCCATGGTATTTTTTATTTTTTATTTAAAAAAAAAAAATGAGTCTCAAGATCAATTCTTGAGAAAGACTTCTGGTAAACTCTCTAGCTCAATAGTCTGATGACTAGCACAATTCAAGACAAGAGTTGCTTCCCTCTCAGGCATTGCTTTAGCTACCTTGGACCTTGTGGACCACACCATCAATCCGAGCTGAATTTCATGAATCTTTCCTTAGCCACTCCAGACAAGAACCTTGCCAAAAAAGTTGCACATTAAATAGATAGTACACAGTTCACTATATTTGAGCAGGTAAGTAACATTATATTCACTTACCTGTGATATTGAAAGGTAAGTATTACCTTATTCTTTACCAAATGAGAAAGCATTTGTACTAGTATCATGTTTATCTAAAGCTTCATCTCGATTCACAACGCCTCTGGGTCCTGGAAAGAGGTCATATTTGTATCTTTAGAACATTTGTTTTGATCATTTCCTTTCCTTCCTGTTCATTCTATAGATAATGAAAACATATAAACCATGAAACAACATGCTATTTTGTTTTGTTAATGTAGAAAGAACAAGGTCAACCTCTACTTCTGTAGTCCTACAATTAGAATTTGTTCACTACTAAGCTTGTTCATGCTAATGACAAACATCCATTGGGCATTTCAGTTGTTCTTATCAACAGAGCTGAAATTTATGTCATTCTGTTGATCGGTTTCTGTATATTGATAATAAAAAATTTAGCTTACCTAGAAATTCTTAAAAAAGTCTTACTGGTTTCAAAACTTAAGCTCAGCAATTAAAGCTACCTGTAAACATACTAATTGGAAACAAAATCTGCATTGTGCAAATAAGGATGTTTGGAAAGGACATGCAAAGGGTTTTAATAGAGACTTCAATATTATGAATGCCTGGAGAACATGACTTGCAATGGATTTACTATGCCTTCTTGCCCCTTTCAAGCCAGATAAAGTTAATAGGTATGAAGTACCAACCGGTGCTTTTACTGGATGAGTTGTCAAGTGAAAGGATTAGACAAATCATCGCTAGATCATCTGTGTTAAAAGCACAACTTGTAACCACAAGTCTGTCGTTAAAAGGTTTCTCCACTAAGATAAAAGTTCTCCTGCCCAGTTGTCCACCATTCTGTAAACTTATTTCCTTATTAAAAAGGCAAAGAAAAAGATTTGGGAATACTTAATAAAACAATATTTTCAGTAAGCAGAACTTGCATTCTTAGATATTACCAAGTATTGTGGTGCAATATGTTTCTCCAATTAGAGCTCATCTGAAATTCATATATCTTATTTCTTTTAAGTAGTTAATTAATGCAGCCTGTGCTCCAAAAAGAAACATTAATAATAAATACTTAACTATTCATCCCAAAAGACAGGAAAAAACAAGTCAATATAAAGCATGTTTAGTAATCAAAAATTTGAATAATGAACCTTGTTTTCATTCTCTCTGCCTCTGTGGAAAGTTCAGACATACAATGGCTAGAGAAACACAACAAAAAAGCTTTGAGGACTGTTGCTTGTAGCAACAAATGATTATCCCCATAACTGGAATGGCATAGCACTTCATCCTATGTGGAGAAGCTCGCTTCCCTCTTCTGATCCACTACTCTGCCCTGTTGTGAACTCCTGTGCTTTGCACATAGTTTTGTGTTTCAATTTCCAGTGACCACACTCAACAATATGACTCTGACAGCAAGATTAAAGGAAGCAAGACAAAGATTTGGATTTGTTCCCATGGTCAGTCATATTCTTCATCTGAGCTCTTGGGAAAACTTCTGTCTTATGCCACAAGCTGGGGTTACCTGTCGAGCTCTTGAACAGCAGTTATACTTTCTTCCACAGTGATGATTTCCTAATAATTTACAAAGCATTCTTACTACGTGGTGATTGTTTTGGCATGATTTTCAGACAAAAGATTTTACCAGATATCATCCTCTCTGTTACTCTTCAGCATTGTACACACAGGTCACTGCAGTGGATGTACTGCAGTAATGACTCTAAAAAAGTGGAACTGCCAGATACCCTTTAATTCCAAAGAAAAGCAGACATTTATTTCTCCCTGAATTTTTCCTCTTTCATATATTATATAGTAAAATAAAGTTTATGACCACTTGAAAATCTGAATTAGTTCTCAGGGAATTGGGAAAACCACACAGGCTAATGATTCAGCTACGAAACCAACAGCTAAATTTTTCTGAAAGAGCTCTGACATAGTAATAGAGAGTAAGGTAAGGACTGCCATTATTTAAAGAAAACTGAAAAAGTTGTTTACCACCTCTCTCTGTTTACAAGACACAAGATCTGAGAGACTGGGCAGCCTAAACACATCAGGAGGTTGCTTCTGTTCAATCTACAGACCTTGCGTTGTTCTGTTTAAAGCCAGTGCATGTGTTTCAATAAAGAAGATATTTTCTTTGCATTTATGTTGCCTCAATCTTTTTCTTCTTTCTAGTTGTCATCCCCTGCATCTCACACATTGAATCTACCTTTTCTGAGGACAAAGCCTGTACTGCAGACCAAATATTTTTGAATCAGACTGTAACTATTTACAAGTATTTGAGAAATGCTGAGGATTTTCTCTCTCTGACTTTCAAGCCCGTAAATTTGTTCATATCTTCATAAATTAAATCACAGATCTTTCAAAATATAACATCTAAAAGCAAAATACTTTACAAACATAGGGTATCAGAGAACTGGAAAATAAAACAATACTGAACATAAATTTCAGATTAAACTCTTACTGATAGACTTGAGTTCTGAAGTTCATGGCAAACAAGCATACGATTTTAAAAGGGCAAATACTCAACACCCTGACTTTTAATTGTTCTGAAATATCTCCTGACAGAAAGAAAAGTTATATATAATATTATTACAGTATTCAGACTTTGGAATAGAAATTCTCAGAGATGTTTTCATGAAAAACAACACGCAATTTGAAAAATAACAGAAGTTCATATTAAAAACCAGAAAAACATCCATAATTTGATTTTTTGCCATCACGGATGGCACTTTAGAAACTTTATAGCCTGTTTTACATCTTGCCTAGTAGCTTTTTCTTAACAAATTATAAATTATCTTAACTTTAATATTTCACTCTCAAATACAAATAACTAGATTTTTCAAAGTTTATATTATGTTTACCTAAAAAAAAAAGGAAATAAATTGTGAAGAAAATCATATACAGAAACACAAATACATGAATTGTGCAAATCTGAATAGCAGACGAGATTTTCCCAAATGCACTGATTATATTAATAGCTACTTGAATAACAATTGTACTATGAATAGGGTTGCACAAAATCAAATCTAACTAAACCAACATCTGGCATACTAAAGTTGTTGCAAAAGATATACATCTGTAATTTGCAAAATTAGTTCCTTTAAAAATGTAAAATATTCATCACTCATATTTTTAAGATTATGAGCTCAGAACTTTATGAACACCAGATTTCATTAAATCCCCTTGTTGCATCTAATTACTATTGCTAACAGAAAAAAACAGTGGTGTATTTTCTGTTGTCTTGAATATAGCCATAAGTCTGGAAGGAAAGGCACGAACAATTGCATATACCTGCCAGCTTCCTGCAAACCGCACCAAATTATAAGAATAAGGAATCAGTTACTTTTAAAACAGCATTCAGGTTGAGTTAATACCTTGTATCATTCCACTCCAGGTTTTGAGAGGACTATTCACCAATATTCACTTCCATCTGCAACACACACTAGTAACAAGATGTTTATAGTCCTACTCTGATCAGCACTTACACTAACTGGAACTAGTACTTCAAATTAACGTGGGAGATTTTTTTAGTGATACGTAATGACTTTTTCACCCCACAAAGCATGCAAATGCTTTAGTGTCATTATTGACTAGGTTTTAAAGGATCTGTAGGCTGCACTTCATTAGTAAAACAACATTAATTTGCTACACAAATAATTACAAAGAGTGAGAAGTATGTATGATACTTTATAAGGTAGTGTGATTTTCATGTGACCACTTTTATTCATGTGTAGCTGGAAAATGCAAATAATCTACTAAATTTGGTAGTGGTACCATTATGTCTTATGTGCTGGAAGTAGTGTATGCTTAAAAGAGAACTCAAAAAAATTGTAAAGATATATCAACATACTTTATTGCAGTAAATACTAGTAAAATTGCAATCACTATTTAAATCTTAGTTCTAAAATAACCTCCACAAAGACAGGCTGCTAGGACAAGAGACAGCTCTGTGCAGAATTAGAGCTTTAGAGATTATTTTAATCTTGCTATTTTATCAGTGTAATGGGACAAAGTATCCTCTGAGGATAAACTGACTCAAATTTTCTTGTAAAATTATACATTTTTACTTCTCCTGACTTGAGAATAGCCTAAATTTTTCTATCTGTGTGTATTTCTACATGCAGAAATTGGTAATTATCATACCTGCTTGAAGATACATACACATTTCATCCCACACTGGTGATATGAGGCACTAGTACAATGAAGAGAAATTTTGACACCTTTGAACTCCTTAGATATACTAAAACATACACAACCTCCATATTACTCCATACTACTCAATTCATATCTATATTATGTGAAAATTTTTTCTTAAATCAGATATACAAAAGCAAAATATTCACAACAGCATTTATAAAATTGGAGATTATCCCCCTTATTTGAACAGATCTCTGTAAAACAGAGAAAGAATTTTCCTCAGAAGTAACTTGGCAGTGATTTAGAAAAAAAAAATTGTAATACCTATTATTTTATATGCTTATGCAAATATAAAAATACTAAAAATCTATGACACCTTCCCAGGTCAGACCCCACATTCTTGTTCAATTTCACTTTCAAAGACAGTCATGACGTGTTTTTTGGCTATAAAAAAAAGAAATTACTTGAAAGTAGCTTTTTCTAAACAAATGAGAAAATATTTTAATTAAAATGTCTTAATTAAAACCAAGCACAGCAAAAACTGAAAAATAATCTTGTTATGAGTAAAAACAAAACTTATTGTATTGCTCTTCATAAAATACAGAGCGAAGAGGAGGATAAAAGCAGGAATAGCAGATGTGTTAAGAGACAGTTCCTCTTTAATAAGCTGAGATTTATTAGTAAAATGTTATCAGTTTAACTGAATATTTATGTACAATATAATTTGAAGTCCTAATATCTAAAATTAGTGTAACGTATTTTTCAGAGCTTAGGCATGCATTTTCATCTACACTGTGACTGTTTGTGAGTTTACAACAGTATCTTCCAGGTTTGAACACCTTCAATGTCTATCCCATGACACCATGTTGAAAAAAAAAAAAAGAAGAGGGAAACTCCATAGGATCTCAGCAAATCAGTTAGCATGTGCAAAGATCAGTTAAGCACTTAGTCACACACTACAGTGTTCAGTGCCAGATCACAGATGTTATTCAAATATATGAATAGTAATCAAAATTAACATTTGTCTCTTCCTATACAGTTCCACAAATTGCCACAATATGAAATCTGAACAAAGCAGCAGCTTCCTGGTTTAAGCATTTCTACTCTACTTACTCAGCTTGGTAATACCCAGACAGTGTGTATTATGACTCAAATGAAAGCAAGCCTTTTTCACTCAGAGATCTTAGTTCTCATGTTTCAGAGGAATTTTTTTCCCCTGAACTCAGATTCTTCAGAAACAGTGTAGCTTCTTCCCAGCTCTGCCTACAGAAAAGATTACATCAAGATCAAACTGTAAGAAAACCAAAGGCTTTAGGTTTTCTACAGCTCTTTGTGTGTGAATACACAAGGACAACAGAAGACCAGGGAACTGCAGCCTGTAGCCAGGTATTTTTTCAACAAGTTTATAAACCTTTCTAAAGAAGAGGTAAAATAATCCAGACTCTTTGTTGCATATGTGTAAGGCTCTTTAGAATATTGATATCAAAGTGTATGTGCAATAAAAAATACCTGATTTTCATAAAATGTCTGTATAAATATATTGCCTTGACACACTCCTCACCGTGATTCCTATATGTAAATTAAATGTTTGTTTTAAGTGTGCAGTTGTCAAAACTTTGGGTTTATCTTCATATTTCTAGTAGAAACCTTCCTTTGCAAAAGATTCAGATAAGAATACTTATACAGAGTATTCTGGATTCATATCAATAAGTATTAAAATTCTGACATATGCATTTGAAAATAATTTTGTATTTTCAAAAGAGATTGATAGTCTCCACAGTTCTCATTCCAGTCGTCCTTGCTTAGCATCACCTATTGCTCCCCATACATCAAAGACAAACTCATCTGGAAATGCAAAGTCTCCAAGAGTTTCATCCAATGCCACTGCAAACTCATCTGGGTTTTTCTTGTCTCTCCCAGCTTCCACCATTGTTGCAGCTAAAAAGAAACAAAACAAAATAATATAATTATCATGAAAGTGGCAGCTAACATATATGGTCAAGATAGTTTTTGAATTTCTATTTTCAAATCCAGGTGAGGTCAGTTTAGGGAGATGTAAGTCTTACCTACTGAATTTAGGATTCAATAGGAATTATGTACTTAAATTCCCACACAGTGGCTACATTCAAGATTACTTTATAGACCTGCCTTGAACTGCAAGATGTCCTCCAACTTTTGTTATACATCAAGTAACCACCGCTTTCTCCATGAGCATACCAGACTCAAGTGTGACACTGAAGGATTTGATAGCTTCTAGCCTTCTCTCAGAGGCATATCTGAGTGGAAAGCATGTATTACACAGTGCCTGAGAAAGGGAAGAAAGTTCTGAAGCCACAGAAATGACACAGACCTGGGACATTCTGCTGTCTACTTTATGCACTGTGTTGTATCAATACGGCAAAATCTCTCCGATAAAAAGGAAAAAAAGTTCTGTTGTTCTGAAGTTTTATTAAATGTATTTAATATTATTTTGTTGACCTGAAACTCAGCTCAAGTTTATTGACAGTTATTAACTTCTGGCAAACAGTGTTTGCTGTTATGTGAACTTGTAACAAGCTGTGAGCAAACTTGAGCCATATCCCACATTGTAGACGTTAGCAACAATAATTGTGAAGAAATTTGACGTTTTGGTTTTAACGACGTTCAGACGTGAGGCTCCAAACAGAATCTCAGTGTCCAAACGACACAAAGCAGTCCAAGGAAAATTTATGTAAATCTTGACAAACAAACTGCTGTGATGGAGATAGTTCAAGTGTAACCCAGCTTCCCAGGCACCGTTGGTGGTTGTCAAGGACTCTTGAGACCTGTTTTCCTGCCAGAAGTAAGCCTATCCCTGTTGTGTTGATTCTTTCTGTGTCCCCTGTGAAGTTCCCGGGGCACTGACTCAGAGGACTCTGGATAGGGAACAGGCATTAAACAGCGGGCTCTTGTTCCTGAGAAGCAGAAGATGAATATTTGTCCTATCAAAACCACCTTATATCCCTTGACATAAGAAGGTACTTGCAGAGGAGCAATCCCGAAGGTAACAAGGTGAGGGTGTAATTGAAACGTCACAGATTTCTGGATATGAACCGAGATATGAAGTTACTCTATAAAAACAGTGGGAGAGGGTTAGAGGGAGAAGAGTTGTGCAAGATGACAGAGCAAACATGTCTAGATATGGTTTCTCAAGATATTTTAAAAGTTGCCATCAACAGAGTGAGGATCTAGACAAGCGTTCCAGCAGAAGGAGTGGGAGCAAGGAATTCAACCAGTTTTAAGACAAATTGGGCAATATATATGAAAGAATCATATGACACAGACAGCGCTAATGAAACAAGACAACACAGCATTATGTTACAGTCCAACTGCTGTAGTTGAAACCTCAGACTTATACAGTAATAACCTGTCATTAACAGAAAATGTTACTTCAAACACAATTTTCTTTAAAGATTGAGCTTCCAAAATTATGAAATAGAACCTTAAAAGCAGTTTATTATAGGTTTACCTATGTTGCCACCATGCAAAAGCAGCAGCCTCAAACAAAAGCACCTGTATCGAGGAACTGTAACCAGCACTACCTGGGTACATTTAATGTACTATACTTACTAAAGCACATTCCCCTTCCCAGGTTCACCTGATGTAATGAAATACGCTTCTGTGGAGGGGTTGCAGGATGGTGGCTGCTGTGGGTTACGTTTTTGATAGCTTGGTGCTGACCTCCAGTGTCAGCAGAGCTGTATTACCGCACAGCAAATCCTCATGCAAGATGCAAGCCATCCTTCCTGATGTTCACACACAAGCTGTACCACTGCCGTATACAAATGTGCAAAGCTGAACACTGCTTCATTAGTTTCATGTATACAGAAACACTACAGCTACCAGTCTTCTCCATCACCCAGTGTCCATATTCTTATTTCCCCAGGCAGTTCACACAGGCGGGATGGCATCCATCCCCTCAGGGGCACAGCTGTGCAGAACATGCATGTTTACACAATGACATTTGCAATGCGTAATTCCCAAGGCAAATAAAAAGCTACTGATTGCCAAGGCATTCAGTAGATACTTGTCAACCTGAAGAAAACTTTACTGATTCTCAGAGGGTGACAGCTCCGTGCCAAATTGCCTCCACTCCCCTCCCTTTCTCCCACTGCTTCTTGTAACAGCTGCACAATATGTGATTACAGGAATTTTTTTCCACTAGAATATTTTTCAATACTCCAGATAGCTCCAATTGTTTTCAGATTTTTATTTTTTTTTAAAAATCTCACTTCAGGCGATGTTCATACCTGAGAAATTTTCACATAAAATGTTAAAAGTTCAGCAGACTTAAAGGAAATGAAAGGAATTAGAAGTCGTCTCAACTTTAACTGAGAAACTCAATATCAGGCTTCTCAGAATACGAACAAAGAAGCATATTGGATTTTTAAACCTAGTCCCTTTAAAATAACTTCAAAAGATTTTTCACAAAATCCTTATTTTCATTTTTGATAGACACATGGGGCACGAGCCATGAAAGCTACATTCTGCCTGCCTTTGTTATTATCTACCTTACTTTGTGGTTTTGCTACTTATATCCTACTCTGTAACTTCTAAAAAAACTTTTTCAGAAGTCTTAACAGAAACTTCAACATTTATTTAGCTGTAATGCTACTAGAAGCTTTGCCTTCATCAAAAGTTAACAAATATTACTATTCTGGCCTGACACTTCAAAAGAGTTAAAATTCACATTCAGCTTCCTCACGACACAACAAAAAATGAAGTGTGTCATTGTACTTTCCAGTGTTTAACATTACTTGGCTTTGGTTTCACGTTGAACATTGTCAAATATGGCACTCAATGAGGCATCAGAAATATTCTTTCTTCTTGTTTCTTTTTATTAAGTACTAAATTCTTCTCAAGGTGGAGAAACTTTCTTATTTAAGCAGACTTGCTACATTTCTCTTTTTCACAAAACTCCCATTATTCTCTGAGTAAATGAACAGTTATAAACAATACACTGCAGAATGTATACAATAAAAGCCTTTGGGAAAGGAAGTCTGATGACAGAAGGAGCACAAAACAACAGATTCAGGGACAATATAACTTCAGTCAAAGCATTTCAAGATAAAAACATCCATAGTGTATTGCTGAGTTGGATTAGTGAGCCAGGAGAAGAAGCTTGGGCGACAAAAAATTTAAACCAATTATGACGTTTTGACTAGAGAGTAAGTTTGAAAAATAAAGTCAAGAGTGGAGAAGTAGATTTGAAATTCTTCTAAATAGAGATAGAGAATATGCCAAGATATGTAATGTCTGACAATATTATATGGAACAACAAGAAGGAAATAATCATCCAAAAGTGTAAAAATAGAACAAAATAGAAAAAAAAAATAAAATCAGTGGATGAAGAGTGGGCCAAAAGATGTTGATAGAAAAAAGTTGGACAGCAAGCCCTTTTTGCCATCATTTTTCCATTGGAAGTATTCTGGGGTTGGATCCCATAGATCCAGTCTTCCTCCCACCCAGAATCCTTGCCATCAGATACAGACAATAGCAATTCAAACCTCACTAATTTAAAGAATAAATGTCAGTATTTTATACTAGCACTGCTTCCTGAGCCCTTTCTATTAATCAACTATTCACTTACCTTTACCAGAAAGTACTAACAGGATTTAAAAAAAACTTGAATTATCTCTCAATGGCGCATTTATGCTTTAAAGAAGGCTGAAGCCTTGGCCCAGATTAAGTCCAGTTTTCAGTAAAATAAAGTAATAAAAAAGGTAAAAGTACATTGAAATGAAAGTATGTAAATCTCAATGGCATTGAGATCTCTGAAGATAAAAAACTGTGCCCAAAAACAAAAAAAGTAAGTGCATGTATTTCTGTTAAATGATTTTCAAGCACTTAGCTCTAACTCAGGGATTTGTGTGTAGATTCAGTCAGCCATTCTTGAAACTGTCAAGATACCTAACTATGCAAAAATCAAGGGCTTTATCTCATCTTTAATTCTGTCTGTAATTTTACATTATTTTTTCTTTCTTTCTAACTTCTGGCTTAGAATTGGGGCACTGTTTTAGAACTCAATCATACCATGGAAGTGTCATTTTAATGGAGATGAAAGAGCAATATTAACTGACATCCAAAGCTTCTGACAAACAGAACTGCATGGGAGTGAGCAATGATTGAGATCTTAATCACTTGTCGGCTGTCGCATTGTGATGACTTGCATTTTCAACTAATCTGGCTAGAGTAATGAGTGAAATTTCTAGCTGAGTGGTGATTGGCATTCCCTGAATGAATCCTTTCCTCATATTTCATTTTCATGGGTGGCTGATCACATCCAGTATATGAAAAACTGACATATGTTAATTGAACAGATTTGTGACAGGTGATTAGCTCTCATTTCCTAAAGAGTCCTAGAGCTGTTTAATTGTTTAAATATGATAAAAGGTTTTTTTCATCATCACTGTTGGCCCTTGACTCTAAGACTTGAACTTCAGGAAATGGCTTCAAAGGGGCAAACTAAAGCTACGTGATCCCTGTAGTCTTTGACTCCTGGCAGTTTCTCTTTGTTTCACTGCCTTTTTCAGAGGAAGAGAAGGCAGAAGTGAAGGGCAAAACAACAACCCTACTGGGAAGAAAAGAGTGTCTATGAGGACAAAGACCTCTTCCTTCTGTGAATGTTCTTTTAAGGCATTCTTTGAAACTTTCCAAACTACATACTGAAAGATGAAAGATATTAAATCTTTTGGAAAAAAATAATCAAGGAATTCATGGGAAAACTCTACCAGGTGCTTGAAAATCAGCTCAGCCATATGTGCTGAAAGCTGAACTCCTCAGTCTACTGTAGAAGAGCCATCCCATTACAGTACTGAGAGCCGAAAACACAGAGAACACCAGTTTCCATGGGAATTTACTCCCTTGTCCCAGAGCAGATCATAGCACACCTAAACATGCCAAGAAACCATGCTCTAGTCTAAGATCTCAGGATTCTGGGCTACAGACACCAAGACCATCAATGCTTTTTCCTGTAGGGACAAGAGTCCAGGGACCTTAGAGGTAACCCGCGAGGACAGGAGCCTCCAGAAGTCCAACTCAAGCTGGAATTGCAACAGCTGAAGGACAAAAACAGCCCCCAGAGGGATGGCTGGGACGAGACTTGGGAGCTTTGAAGCCCGAGACAGAGACATACCGAGCTGCAGGAGAGCAACAGGACATGGGATTCTCCCTAACCTGAAACAGAGTCAACACCACACAAGGCTCCCAGGACCATATTACATGGCAGAAGCATCACATATTAAGAGTTGCTGGGAACAGGATTGAAACTTTCATTTTTGGGGAATTTGAAAGTTTAGCTATTACCGACAAAACAGAATTCCCAAGCTTTGGGCAGCACTGCACTCTGTTCTATGCCAGGAAGCCCACCTCTACCTTAGGCTGGGGGACAAATAACACTTCATCTACAATTTTTTCTGTAAGAAAACTAGTAGAAGCTGCCAATCAGCTGCTTGCTGGTAGGAGCAGCCAACAAAGGACTTTTGGCTATTCAGATAATTTCCTATTGTTGTCATTCCTCTCCACTAACTGCTGCCTGTCCAACCCTCTCTCTTTGCCCTTAGCTTCATGCCAGATCTATTTTACCTATTTTTTTATACTTTGCCTCTCCCAATTCTCTCTCATAAAACCTTTTTTTCAGTATTGCTTTCCATTTAGCTTATCTTTTTCTAATTCTTGGCTGATTTATTTAGATATTACCATATTAAATATCTTCCCCTTTGTCTCCAATATTATAGCCACAGCTGGCTATAATAGTTCCACAGTTCCACAATATTATAGCCACAGCTGGCTACAGCAGCACTTCTAACTCAGCTAGACTGCAGCTTCTTTCTTCACAAACAGAAGTTCCTATTTGGTTGCTGCCAGATTAACAGAAAGAGGCAACAGATGCATGGACAAGTTTGGTGCAGTTTTAAGAAATTTACGATACTGGAGTTCAATAGCTTCTTTCATAACAAACTGTTGAACATGACAGCAATTATTGTGGAAAATTTCCCATGTTCTTCAGACCACAGGCTTTAGAGAATCTGGTAAATTCATGCAATCATTGTCAGTTCTCTTGCTAAATAGTTGCCCTTCTATTGATTAGGACCTCAGATTCAAACTTCAGCAATCAACTTTGATGTGTCTAAGCCAAGGGGCAAAAGAGCAAAAAGGCACATAGACATATTTATCCTTAACAATCCTTAAATGTGGTAAACACAAGCTCCACTAGAAAATATATCCCAGAAAGAATACAGTGATGACAGTTAATGGCAAAAAACTAAATAATTCATGCAATGGTGTATAGAACACGTGCAGGAAAAATACAGGGTTAGTTAATTACATCATAAGTCTTGGAGTGAGAGATTCTTTCTTTTATCAGACACACACATTTGGAGAAATACAGGCAAGTTTTTGAGACTGCATCCTGGACAAATTTTGCTTTGCTTACATCCAGAGACTAAAGTACACAATAAGTTTTCAACTATAGAAAGTGAAAAATTAATTGATCTTGTAGTAACTTATCTGTTAAAAACTTACCTAATTCAATATCTCTTATCCCCATGTATGTTTCAAGAAGCTCATCCACTTTTTTAATTGCTTTTTCTTCAACTTCATTTGGCTTTGTTGAAATAAAGGGAGAAAAAGAGCAAAAGTATAATTATATCCATCTAGATTTCAAAATAACCAGCAATTTGCACTCATTATTCTTAATCCCACTCCAGCCACGTAGACTTAGAAAACCTACAAGTAAAACACATTATTTTACTCTCTTTCCCTCTTACAAACCTGAGCCTTACTCCCAACATCAGGCCACAGAGCTGTCACATTCCAGCTAAACAAAGGCCTTACTTCTCCTGACACTACAGAGTTTCATCAAATCCTCATCAGCTTTAGACGAACCCAGAATAAACAAGGCCAGGGTGGATGGGGCTTGGAGCAACCTTGTCTAGTGGAAGGTACCCCTGCCCATGGCAGTGGGGTTGGAACTAGATGATCTTTAAGGTCCCTTTCAACCCAAACCATTCTATGATTCTAACATTTCTTCTTCCAAATCCTAATCCTGGGTTTACATATGATTTATTTCAGCATTTGTTATTAGCCTCTCCTAACAACATCCCTTACACCAGCCCAGTACACTTTGCAGCATCAGAAACAGAACCAGCTCCTCAACCATTGCCCACATCCTTTTTTACCCTCTTCCCTCTTTTCAACACTCCTTGGTCTAATGTACCTTAAATTCATCCATGTAACCCGTGGCATCTAAACACAGCCTTTCCATTTCCAGATTCCTCAGCCCCCTCCTATCTCTGACAGTCTTCAACTTTATACAAGTACTTCTCCCTGCAGAAGGCACTCTTCTTTTTAAGTCCCACAAGCTTTACAACATCCAGACTTTTCCTTCCTACTTCTTATAAACCTTGGGGAAGAATAAATCAGGTACTAGATGACTGAACTATTGACGAGCCCCAAGATAACCCTACCATTTCCTCCACAGTAGCAGGGCCTTTTGTTCTCAGCCGAAGTGTTTCTCTCCCTCTGGAGATTTTAGCCTCTGGCAGAGTTCCACCTTTGGACCTTGGTTCCAGCTTTTCTAAAGACAAAACAAACAACAAAAAGAAAAGAACACCAAAACAAAACTAAGTATCTGGTATGTCAGAATATGATGAATCTGCTTTGACTGTGCTGCTACTTTCACTTTTTATTCTAATCAAGATATAAACATACAGTTAACTTATAATTAAATTTTTACATACTCTAAGTATAGCTTTGCTGACAATTTCTTTGATATCCGCTTGACTGCACTGAAGCTAGGACTTCCATTGACCAACACATCTATGCAGGCCTATTACACTCAACTTCATATATGCACTTTGTATAATTTTATTTCCCTATTCTACAGAAAAGTAGAAATATTTTTTATTTAATACTAGATAATGGCTGAAGTAATCAGCCAAATGCTGATTTATCCTGGTCTTTACAGGCAGATTATGTAGCAGGTTTAGCATTGCAACATTTCCATTTTTCACTGATGCAATGGTGCAAACACCACTGCTAAACAGGTCGTGATGAGACACGCTGAGCTGAGCTAACAATCTGATTACTAGCAGTCACATAGGTGAAAGGTCTCCAAGTAAATCTGCAGTTTTCTACTGGTTTCACCGAGGTCATGATTTCACACCTGATAAATCTCTACCAAAAATATCTGGGTTTAGCCAAAATTTTCTTTATGAGATTTCCTTGTTTAAACTTAAGTAAGGACACTCCAGTTAGTAAATGGAGTAGGGAATCATTTGAGATTTGGCTTTCTTGTTCTAGGACATAATTTTACACTCAAGATCGGCAAGGCTTTAATTTACTAACATGGGAGTTACATAGTTGATCTGGAAAGTGTTAGAAGAGAGGAGATAATTTTGCAGAAATGTTTTTAACTGTGCTGTTTTCTCTACCTGATTGTTCCTCCTCTTAACAGCAGGCCTTTCTAATCAGCTATTCTTGAAGGCAAGGCTTTAACACACTACGTTCATTTTGCCCAAGTAGATTCCAACTAATCATTCTTGCATAAGTAGTCAAAAATCCAGATTATTCTGCTGAACTAGACTTGAAAAGTAAATTTTAATTGTTTTTATTTTAACAAATACATATGGCACAGCCTATTACATACATACTTAGGATCAACACTCTTCCTTAATCTTTTTATTGCTTGCTTCGAGGACAGTTTAAAACACCCTTAAGATTGTCGTAATTTCTGCTAGACTAGTTTCAAAAGTTCATTCCTGAGACAACATACATCTTTTTCTAGTTTTGTCACCACTAGTACCTTAAAACTCAGAATTTGACATAGCCTTTACTTGCAATACTTCAGACCAAAGTTCTCTGGCCATCACAGAAACTACTTTTCATATTCACACAATTTAAACTTGGAGTCTTATGCTGCCTTTACTTCTTTTCTATTATTTTTCACCAATTTGTAGAGGGCTACCTTGTGATGGTAAGGACCAATCTTGCTCAGACAAGTCTCTAATTCTGTGGTACAAGCCTTGCCTAGAGTAGCTGAGGCAGCCTGTGAGCACATGGTAGAAAAATATCCAACCAATAAATTATATTTATTTCACATTCTGCTGAGAGGAGGAAAAATAAAAGTCATTTCACACAGAGACTTCTCTCTTATTTCTATACCCTCACAAACTTGTGTCGAAACTAACAGGCATTAGGCACCTACTTGTCCAGCAGGATCTGGATCTTGTCTGTCACCTCCTCTGGGACTATTCTCAGCATGCTGCAGCTTAAACACTATCAAATAAATTTGTGCCTATAGCCTAACAGTACCTAAAGCTACAGGCAGGATATTCTAATCTATTGGGCATTGCAACTTGTAAATTAACTTCTGCAGGGTAAAAAATAATTTGTGTCTTTCAAAAAATCTGTCCAAAAAGCCCTGATTGCCTCCTAATTCAATATCAGATAAAAGGTATTGCCATGGAATTAGCTGGTTTCCTTCGCTACATCACAGGCAGACTAAAAGGTATCATAATCACCTGGCTGAAGTGATTACTATTAAATAATGGCTGAAGTCATCAACCAAATACTGATTTACTCTGGTCTTTAGAAATAGACTAGGTAACACATATAGCACTGAATATAGATTATAGACCCATATTGAAAAAGTATTCCTATATCACTAATTTCAATACTGTACATACATAATATTACCTTAGTGTAATGTATAACATACCCATTTACTTAGCAGCACTATCAACTTATATCCAAACACATTAGAGAATAACTCATAACCCCCATTCTTCACAGCAGCACTAAAAGAAAAAAAGAAATCTTCAAATTTCTCTCATTTTCAATTTCTGCTGCTATTCTGACACCAAGTGTCAAGACTGGTGTATGACAGCAGTTGTAAACAGATAAGAAAAGATTTGAAAAATAAACATTTCAAACTTTTGCTGCTGTGGTGAAAATGGTGATTTTGAACTTGCTGTTAGTGCAAATGTACACAAGGACTCATACACACAATTTAGCAGTATTTTGAAGTTTTTATTACAGAAAAATGCCACGTGGTTTGAGGGAAATAAAAAAAAGAATAAATATAAAAATAAAAGCTCAGTCTATTTTGACTTGCTTATTTTTTTTTAGTTTAGCACATTGATAAAATTAATATATGTAATGATTAGTAGTAAGTAGGTATGCATTCCTCCTACATAAGTATCACTTTCTCATAGCATGCAGGTGGTAGGTAGAGATAGAGCTTTGACCTACTGCTTTCTTCCAATTCTAAGTATGCCTGCTGTATGATTAGAGAGCCACTCTAATGGGGAGAGCTGGGGAGAGCAGGCAGGCATGCAGCAAAGGAGGTGCTCTAGAAATCCCAGACACTGTTTTCTGCAGCATCCTTTCTGCATTAGAAAGTGCAGTAAAGAGTACAGAAAAAGAAAAATCTGACACACAGATGAACAGGGATTATGTATGACCAGAGGAAAAGAGGAGAGGAGGTTCAAGAATGAGCGCATTAGTGAAGCGATCCATGCCTTAATACTGTGTCTGCGAAGCAATTTCTGCAGTGATTTTGCATCATCACGTGGCAGCAAAGGAATTGAGCAACTGAGACTCAGGCTGAGGCAGCCCACACCAGGATGACTGCTGGAGAAAGCAAGATGAATGAAAATCCGTTCATAAATTTTCCACTTCAAATTAAAAGGACAAATGTACTTTCTTATAGTTATATTACCTTGGGTGGACATGTGCCTGCAATCTGGAAACAAACTTACAATGCAATGTTGGGATTTCAATACCTAGTGAACAAGGTGGACAGTCAGGTAACTCACCAAATGCTTTCATAGGCTCTATCAACTCCAGCTTAAACACCCGACCTTTCTCCAGATCTTTTAGCATTTTGGCAACTTCATAATGCCGACAATCTGACACATTTTTTCCATTGATAGTCTCTATGTGATCACCCACGCAGACAATTTTGCTTTGGTCCATAAGGCTGCCTTCTTTGATTCGCTATTGTTTAAATAAAAAAAAAATAGAATTAGAAACATTTATTTAAAATGTAAAGAGGTGACACCACCGAGTTTCAAGAATGTCAGTTAACAACATCAATAGCATTGATGTTCTTATACCAGCGGTGCCTTTTGCCTTTAGGATTTTCATAAAAAGAATTATTTTTCAAAGTATGTTAATAAAAATTGAATATAAAATCAACAAGAAAAAAAAAGAATGCAATGATACTTTAGAAGTTAAGACTTCTGATTAAGCTAGTATTTTTCTCCTTTAAAACTGAACCCAAACATATCAGTAACATGGATGTTTAACTGAGTTTTGGGGTTTTATTTTTAATAGCCTGCCAAGGATAGGAATAGAACACTTCTCTCCTCAAGTATCGTCCAGGGACCATGTTGATACAATAAAAAAAATGACCTATTATAAAGGACTAGTCTTACTAAGACTCATCTGAAGTCATAAAACTTCTACCATTTTGCTCATCAACCTATACAGTTGTATATTTCTACTGAAAGAAAGAATAGGAAATTCTTCTAAATGTGATCTCATGGAATACAAGCGGTCATAAAACGTAACAGAAGTTAGTATTTACAGTTTTCATAAAGTGGAATTTCAAAAGTGAGAAAAAAAATCTTTAAAGTATCTCTATGATTCATCAAGTCAATTAAAGGACATAACAAATTTCAGAGATTCTGCTTATTGTTATTATATGCTGTCATATTTGTTTATCATGTTCCCAAATCATATAAGCTGTTATCCTATGACTATTTAATGGAAAATCTAATAGAAAATATTTTGTAGAGATATTAATTTCATCCCGACATCATCCCAAATAACATACTTTTCAATAAAGACTGATGTTGTTCAGGCTAACTTTGATTGAGATAACAGTGGGACAAGGGAGATAAACATACGACCACCTACAACTATAACACCTAGCCTAGCTGCAAAACTATCTCAGAAACTGGCTGCTAGTTTGTGTGAGCACATCTGAGCCCACATATGTGCCTCCATCTGAGAGAGTCAGTGGGAAGTGTGACAGTGCTCAGTGTCCTATAATATACTGCAAGAATTTTTATCTTCACGCTAAGTTTAACTCTTTCTAGCACTTCTTTTCTTTAACCTAGTTTAAAACCAAAAGGAAGCCTCATGGTGAATGAAGAGGGAGGTACTGTACACACACCAGAAACCAGGTCCCAAATGCAATCCTGGTACCAGGATTCAAGAGTGTGCCCACCAGACTTTAATGATGTTTCGTCTATGTGTCGAGTTCATTCTCATTTAGCTTTTCTTCTTCATTTGGATTCTAAGAACAAAACCATTTCAGTAATATTCACTGGTTATGTTATCTGTGTCATATCAAACTTTTTTTTAAGATTACTTAGTGTTTATCATCACTCCAACTTAACTGACCAAATACAGTCAAGCTACATTGTCCCAGTAATTAAGATGTAATTGATATACCTGTATTTCAAGTGTTTTTTCTACAGTCCATTTAGAAGCTAAGATCTATAGTTCCTGTGCAGTGCCTAATTAATTGTGCCACCTCATTTTATAATGTCTCCTCCTATACCAGTCAGACATGCTTCAAGTTCTACTGTCATTCTTTGAATGGCTAATTTGATTCCGTAATACATCATCTCATCTGGCTACATACTCAGAAAACCAAGTGGTGAAAGTAGCATTATACCAGGTTTTGTTCTCCGTAAGGCAAAATGACATCAGATTTCATAGGAAAAGAACCTGTAGTTCAGAGTGCCAGGTCTAAAACCTGGATGGGTTATATATCCAAACTAAAAGCTGTCCTGTTATTCAAAATGCACTAAAAATACTATAGCCCGAAACAGTTTTCAACAACCCACAGATAATTAAATTTAATATTAGTCATTAATTAGTAATGGAACATAGCAACAATTATTCAATGAAAGTGAATACATAAATGAAAAGAATTCCACCACAGTTTAGAGACAGTTTCTGCTTGGTCACTTACCTAGACAACCAAGCATAAAAAAGATGCAGCTTTTACTTTTGTATGTGCATTTTCTATGCTGTTTTAAAAAGTCCTTTAGCTAAATATGCAACAGCTATAAAGTAAGCTGCTAGAAACTCCTTAAAACTCTTTAAACTGATGCATTGCCACGAAGACTGCACCATATTCATTATAGTGCTTATTAGACCAGTACATGGACAATGATGTATTCAGACAAGTTTTATACTATTTACTGGAAATTACAGCTTATTTTGCTAATGTGATGAGGGTTTTCCAGTCTGCTCCAATCATGCAGTAGCCTATGTGATGACTGTTCTCTCTCCCCATATTATCAAGCAAGCACAGAGAGAGTAACTCTGTACAGTGCTGCACACGTGAATTTTAATCGCTGAAGTGGTGCTTTCAATGCCTTCTTTCAAAATGCCACATGAGCAGCAGCATGACTGAATGTTATGGGCTACACAGATGCTAACAGCAGAAATTTGGAGTTCTGTGTCTATAAACACAAAAATGAGGTTATGGTTTTGCCAAACTGTTTAATGAAACCTCCACTGCATCTCAACTTTCTCAAGCATGATCTCAATCACATTTTTCCACAACAAAGACAAGCCAGCCTATTTCTAAACCACATCTTGTTTTACATCCATGTTAGCTAAGGAATTACTAGAGAATACAACCTCTCCATACAAGAAGCTCTGTTTACGATAGCAATGAGAACAGCGATTTGGACAGCAGTAATTGAAGATAATTGCCAGTGTCTCACTAATACTGAATAATTGGAGTAGATTAGAACAAAACATCAAAAAAGGCAAAAAAATGTGATTAAGGTTCCTAATACCTAGTCTAGCAAGAAAGGTAGCATCATTTCCTCAACCTCTACTTTCTCAAAACATACTATCTGGAGGTCATATAGAAGAGGAGGAAGAAAGAAATTATGATTAATATATTATACATGTTACTGCCCATAGTTGCTACTCAAGTTATTTGTGGCAAATTGTGTTAATACATATCCTCAGCACCTTTTAATTCATTCTAAGGCAACAACACTGGAAAGCTGAAAAAGCACTGTATTTGTACCTGTTCTTATACAGCACAAAGGCTCCTGCCCTGTGAACAGTCACCAAGACTGAAAGAACATGATCTCATTATCACATGGTGACAGAGGTTCTATAAGCACTTAATCAATGACATCAGAAAATCACTTAAAAGAAGGAGGGGGAAGATGCAAGCAGTATCTAACACCTACGACCTCAGGGTAGGTTGGAAAATACAATGGTGACATTATCAAGCTGATATACATTACAGAAGCACTGAGCAAAGGAACTAATTTTGAATGACGTGCAGTACTGAAATAGCTGAACTAATTCTGAATGTTGTAGCTAAAGAAAAGCAACTTTATTTTTTACTTACCATATATACGATAATAAAAGATTTTATAGCTCTAAAGAATCGTTAAACCAGTAATTAACCTGTTATAGTAACCAAAGCTTCTATAGAACTGTTTCACTGGCAATTAAATTTACCTTTATAAACGCACAGCCAGTTCCATTGTCTGTAATGGTAAGCCCAAGCACATCATCAGTTTTAAGAATTTCCACTTCTTTTCGTTGTCCTTTTACATGGGCAAAAATGAAATCTTCAAGGCCAATTTGTGCACCTAAGAGCTTGTCCATATCAGCTTTATGAGTGTTCAAAGTGCAAAACATGATCTGTGCAGGAGGAAAGCAAACACGTTATCTTTAATTTAACAGTATATTACATTTGCTGAGCTTGACAGGAAGAAAAAAGTAGCGTATAGTTCTGGCCTCTCTGACAGATCCATCGCTGAAATGGTGGTAACTCTCCTCCAGCTGCTCCAGGAGAGGTGACAGTCTCCATTCACACACATGACAGGAAGCATCAATAGCTCAAACTCTGCAGATAAGAGCTGACAGGGAGCAAAGAAAAGAGATATATCTGTGTGAGCAGCCTCTCGCGGCCTGTCTCAGCACACCAACTCTGACACGAGCGCCTTGAGTCAGAGCAGAACAGTGTGTTTCAGAGGTTAGAGTGAGCAAACCACAGAGCCACCACCATCTCTGGCTTCTTCATTCACCCACCTCTAATTCCACAGGATTCAAACATCACTAGGGACAGCTTTAAAACATGATTGCTTTAAAGCAGTTTCATAGGAAAAAGAGAGCTTATCAAAACAAAAGGGTCATGAGAGAGCACAAAATGTTATATTGCTCCATATGTTCCCCCATTAGCTCAGAGCATGTCTCCAATGGGTTTGCTTAGTTTCCTATCCTTCCTATAGCGTACGTGGAGGTCATCTCTGTTCCAGCTTAGTAAAAGCCAGGTTGAAGCAAAAGAGCAGATTGGTCCTTTATAAATCAGCCTTTCTGAGAGATTTCCCTTCAACACGGGGTGTTAGGCCAGCAGTATGCACATGGCTGACAGAACAAGAGACACAAGCAGATAATTTTCTATCCCCTGCCTATACCTTCTGAATATTATTTTCATTCAGAGCACACCTTGGACCCCCTTGCAGCCCACTGCCCACACCAGCTCCAACTTAGTAAGTGGAAAAAGCAGTGCCAACACATGAAAAGAAGTACAGAGTGGGAAGTCAGCCTAGCTTTTGAGAAAGTGAGCATCAGGATGTCATCCTGTGTCCTCCACCTTTGCTACCACTCTAGTGGCAGTCCCTGGGGAGCAGCGGGCCAGGCCAGCTGCCCCAAAACCCTGTGCTCATGGCCTAGTGAACCCCCCCAGGGCTTTGCTGGACATGGAAGAGTCTCCTTCTGCCTTTCTGGCTTCCCTCACTATGCCTGGAAACATTGCAGGGTTTTCCTCACCAGAACACTTCAAATGCCTTTTCTTTCCTTCTGGCATCACTGGGTGACAGCAGAAAAATTTAAAAGCTCACCAACCTACTCAAATCTATTCCAGGTCAAACGAGGGATGAATATTTTTCCTAATGTATTTCACAGTGAGCATTTAAGTTTCTGAAGCTTTCTTGAATTTAGATTCTATAACTGTGGAGGTTTTGGTTTTTTAAAAATAGAAGTTTAATAGTGAGATGGTGTTCATTGATGAGGGAGGTCTTGTATAGTAGTTGTTTAAAACAAACAAATAAAATCAACCAAAAAAACCCCAAACAGTTCTACTTCAAAGGCTAATTGCTTATTTCATAAACCAATCCCTGATTTCATCAATCATCCACTGCAATCTAACACCTCACTTTAAAAATGAGCCTTAACAGCACACCCTTAACAGATATCAGTTTTATTCTCTCAGCTAATGCACAGGTTTTCAGTTAAACAACACTGAAGCAGTAACATCACCTAGAGGAGTTGGTTTTAAGTAAAAAAAATAAATTTTATTTTATAAAGAATAATAATAATCTCTAATTATCAGCATATTCTTTTTAACCAAGAAGGTTCAATTCTCACAGACTATATAAAGTTCATGTATACATTTTCAGCTCTCTCTCAAGCTACATAATAACTTGGCCAGTTTACAATTGCAACTCAGTTCTTGTTCTTACAATGAACAACAAGCACTATATCTTTACATTTTAGGCATTAGCATCCTTCAACTGACCTTGTCAAACAGACAATCATCTAGTAACTACTGTCACACCTTTGAATAGATAAAATTGGCAACAGAGCAGAAATGTGATATTTAGAAACTTGATCCAGAGTTTCTCTTTTTAGACCTTCATCTGGATGGCATTCCTTCTACAGCCTATAAGTCTGCAGAATTTTCTGTGAGTCAGTTCTGTGCTAACCACAAGGCTGAGAGAACATCATCCAGTCAAAAATAAAACTTAACTCATTCTTTATCCTCTTTAGTGAACAACTGCTTTTTCTCAGAACAGAGATATGCAGAGAGTAATATACTAAAGATGTATCTACCCAGGATAATATACAGTTACACCATCTATCAGTTACAGCATAGCTTTATTTGTACTTGACTAAGAGCTGTCAATTAAAAAAATATATTTTTTTTCATGGATTTTACATAAGTTTAATATAGGTATCTAGTAACAATTTATATACTTAAATACTTAAGCAACAGCTACTATAGTAAGCCTTCCATTCACTCAAAGTTTGGTATATTTTAATAATAATTTTCCTACCCAGGAATGAAGCAAGAAAAAAGAATTCAATGTGTAATTTTCATTGTTAAGTCTTTTCCCTTTTTTCTTCCCTTCAACCTTTATATGTATTTGATCTTTAACTCAGCATACCAGTGCTGTGACATTTCATACCAACTCTAGCAAGATATTATAAATCATAACAGTTACATCAGTCACGAAGTATTAAGGATACCTTCTTCACTGAGAGAGTTATCTTGTGTGGCACACAGAACAAGGAAATTCCATTCGGCTGGCAGGGACTGGGGGCTTATGCACAACCTTATAAAACAGATTTGTCAGATAAGATTACTAACAGGTTGTTCTCTGCCTCAGTATTTTCAATAGGAAGAAACTACATTAGCCAATAAAATCCAGGTTACATCACATGTTATATAAAGAAACTGTATGAGCTAAGAAAAGCAGGGTTACACTGAATGTTATATAAAGCATGTATGCAGTACTATTCTGCATATCCTATATATTAATTACATTCTCAACTTCTATGTTAAGCCTACACCTTGAGACGAACTCAAAAATTAGTTGACTGATAGATGACATACTCAGAAGCCATTAAAAGTGCTTTTAACATCAGTAGCTCTCAGATAACTTTACAAAGGAGATCATAATTGCTTTCTCTATTTAAGAGCTGGGGAAATGGGAATTCTACTTCTGAGCAAGATGTAACACCCACTGCACTATTTCCCTATAAACACAGGCATCATTATATCAAGAAATCACTAACGCATTTTCTAGGTACCTTAGTCATTTTATCCTCCCTAAAGAAAATGTGGGAGATGTGACTGGCTGCAACAACAGGAAGAGTAACCAAGTCCTCAGAGTTCTTGTGTACCTTTGGTACTCTATCAGATATGCAAACTTTGCCTCCCCAAATACATTCAAAGTACTATAAAATAAGTATTCAGTTTTATTGTTCTTTTTTTAAACCCAGAACACACAAGAATTTCAGTGTAAATTCTTCCATATAGTTTAAAAGTATTTGAAAAACAGATCATTAACACAACAAGCATCACACATAATGTGAGTGTGAAATTTAAGCACTGCTTAGGGGAACAGCAAGCAAACAATTGTCGCCATAGGGTTGGGAGGAGATGGTTTATAGGGAGTGTTAAGTTTGTTCATTTAAATTCTTCCATCTGTGGGCGAGATTGTGAACAACTTGTTTGAATAGATAAGCATATACTCTAAAACTTCCAACACTTCGGTGATGAGGATTTCACGAGCTTTTGTCTAACCTCCTAAAATAGGTCACTTTTACTCAGAAAACTAAGTTTCAGCACAGCAGCTTATTTTTCAGTATTCTTTCATAAAAGTTTAAATCAAACAGGTTTAAATCAAACACTTCTCTGAAAGTTTAATGTGGCACAGCCTCACAGAATGCTTAACTACTTAGCATGAGGAGGCAAGGCCCATGGCACAGCAGCTCAGGAAAACTCCAGCAGCTGAACTCTTGTTATTGGAAGAGACAGGGGGAGCTTCATTTCTGCCCTTAGTGCTACCGGGAAGATCTCCCTTTCCCTGTATTCCCCTTATGAAGCAAAATTCCTTCCACTGTGAAAGAAATCCCAGCCTTCATGGGCTCTTGAGAGACACACCACACCCGCTGAGCATTCAACTTATCTCACCAGCCCCACCATACTTCACCTTCCAAAGCAAACAAAATAATCAAAAGTGCATATTATGAGTACACAAACCGAAAGTCCATATAACTTCTCTGGTTTACCATTCCTTTCTCATCTGATCAAGAAATGGCCCTGCTACAGCTGGACTTTAATATCCACATTCCAGTTAGCTACTTTGAATACTTTAAAGCCCTACCATGTGCTCTCACAGGAGCACAAGACCACCAAATGCTTTAACAGACCCACACTGTCCTTTGGTCAGTGCTCATTTGTTTATCATACAGGCTGCACTTAGCATTTTCACCCTTACAGGGAACATAACATTCCCCGTCACATTTTCTGATAGCCACAGTGGAGCAGTAAACCTAAATGCCCAAGAGCATAATTTTGCTTTATCATCCTCTATAGAAAAAATCAGGGGAGATATTTGTATTATTTATACAGTAACTGTGGATAGGTTGTGTTGTTAGTTACGAATTGCATCTGTTTGGTTTTTTTTTTTAGTTCTGTGTTTCCTGGTTGAAACCCTGATGAAGAAATCCAGCGAAAAGTCAAGAACAATGTGATCTATCTCAAACAGCAGTCACAGGCAATCCATTGCTAGAAGCCATCTTCACTCCTCCTCCCTGTGGAAAGAACATTCAGTTTGGACCAGGAAAAGAAGAAATGCTAGTCATGATAAAAGTCAGGCAGATAGGCAGAAATGCAGGCTGAATGTCAGGTTCAAAAGGAATAATATATTCACCTAGGAAGATGGATGAAGAATAAAATACCTGGACATGAAAAGATAAGTACAGGAAAAGCCTCAGAAAGCTGCTGTTATAGTTCACTCTTTCATAGATGCCTAGCAAACATCATAGGAGTGAAGGAGTACCCCCTTTGCAGATATACCTGAAGCTATACCTGTCTTGTTCTGTCCCCATCCTACCCTACTCACGATCCAGATCTGCACAGAAGCTTTTGTCAGTGTCTGCCCAACAAATACTGTGTTTCATACAAGATTTGCTCTGTCACTGTTGGCAGTCAGTGACAGATCCTGGAAAGGATTCTCCAGCAGAACCTGGTCCTGTGAGATGTGATACAAAGAGGAAATGAGGTGCCTTAACCATGCAGAGTCAAAAGAAGCTTACAGATTACAAGTACAGCTCATCCTGAACTGTACTAAAACACTTCCGTAGGAACTTATCCAAGAATCCATACCTTCACCTGCACTGCAGTAAACTCACGTACCATATTAAATGTATTTCCTTCAGCACCAGTTAGCCAAATGCTTTCTACGCTGGGCTGTTCCTCACCCCCCCCGACACTATTTTCCACCACAGTCACTACAGGGCAGAGGTCTCTGTGATAGTACCTGTTTCCGAGGTGTTCAGGTATCACACTGCCCACAGGCTTCAGCATAGCTAGGTCACAGAAACTGTCCTCAGCAGGTAACGTCGACAAACGGCATCTGAGCACCTCAGTGTCTTTCAGTCTGCTGAGGTGTAGCTTCTGACATTATTCTTTACACTAGACTGTCTGTCCAAAAGCAGCTTTAATTAATAGATAACACCATTTAAAATGTTCAGTCTTTCCTTACTTCCAGCAAGCTCAGCAGTTGCTAATGAATTCATGTTTCATGGCATCCCTTGTTATTCAATCATCTATCTTATTTTGTCTTGTCTATCCAAAATTTAGTTGCAAGACTCTCAGGCTCAGGGTCTTCACTCTGCTGTGCCACCTTTACACCAGGAAATATTTTTGAGTACTGTTTTCATTTCATATAACCTAGTTTCTTGGAGCCAACTGAATTTCCTCAGTAAAATATTTTGAGCTCAGTGCCTCCAGCAACAATTCTCTATCCATTCTTACCAATAAACCACATTAAAAAAAAAACAAACAAAAAAACCCAAACAAACAAAAACCCAAACAAACAACAAAAATAGAAAGGGGACAATAGAGAGAAAAAGATAAAAGAAGAAAGAAACTTCTCTAGTTTAGCACAAGACTGACAGCAGGGGCCCATGAAACATGTGGTGCTTGCTCTAAAGCCTCTGAGGGTGTCACACTATACATCTAGCAGAAGAAATGCGAGTGCACCATTCATACAAAATTGAATTTCCAGGTGAGAACTGTTCTTCCTCAAGTTGGTGAAGCCAAAAGTTCAGTAACAAAAGTTAAACAGTGAAAGGAAGAAAACTAAAACAGAAGATACTCTGGCAATTATGAGAACTCGAGAGTAAAAGGTATAACTGGAGATGGAACAGAACAAAAGGGGCACAGCAGCTCGGGATGGAAAGAAAACAGAGAAGCAGAAGGTCAGAAAGCAGCTGGGAAGGTCTGGGACATAAATGCCTTGGCTGGCAGCAGTATTGGTGCTTCTTAATTACTTAATGCAACACTGACTGGTTAAACTGTATTTACTGCTACTGCCACTTTTCTTTTACAATTTACTGTTGGAAATGCTGCTAGGCCGGGACACAGCAGACTCAGAACAAAGTCTGTAATAGTCTTTCCTACTTTAAAAGAGGCAGCTACAAATAAGAAAACAAGTGAAGCTGTATAGGCACATGCAGGCCCGACAAACTGTCAGCACTGCCTCGGCTTCCATTCGCCACTCAGAGGTTAAGGTTCGCAGGATCACATAGGAAGGACTTGCTATGACCACTACCTTTTAACTCGAGAAAACAATGCATTTACACATGAATCACTATGCAAACAATGTTTAAAACTTGGCTCAGAAAAAAAGATCAAAAAGGCAGCAGAGTTAAAAAAAATCCTGTTACAGATTTCAGTAGCCTCACTTAAACGGTGGGGTTAAACAGCGATTAATTATCTGGCAAAGCAGAAAACTTCCCAAACATCACAGTCTGTTGGAATTTTAAAGTGTGGTCAGATTTAGAGGATTTATAACCCCCATTGCCTTTGTTTTGGGTATTTACCCTCATGGATCCACTGACTTTTTTATTTAAACAAAAAAAAAACCCTGGAATGAATCTCTACAGCCAATAATTCCCGCCCTGGAAATAACTGCTCCGCTCGGTTGTGATGAAACCGGCCCGACCCGGTAACTCAGCGCTGTGCCAAGCAGCGGGCTGGCAGCAGGTTAGCGAGAGGCGTTTGGGCTGACAGCACCACTGCGGTTCCGTGCGAGGGACAGGTGCGGTTACACCGAGATCCTCACGCCCCTTCCCGTGTGGCAATGCCCGTTTGGAAACGGCGAAAGGATCATTTTCCCCAAAAAAGAGCAAAATACCCACGTCCCCAAAACCGTGCAGAACCGCGGCGCCGCACCGGCCCCCGCTCCCCCCGGGGCTTCTGCTGGCCCCGAACGGCCCCCCGGGCACCCCCTGCCCGGGCCGGGAAGGGGCTGAAGAGCCCGTACCTGTTTTAAACTCCAGCGCGGGGTCCTTCTCCCCCTCGCCCAGGTCGCTCTGCAGCATCATGTAGAGGATCCCGATGGAGTTGTGGATGCCGAAGATGGAGCCGTTGCACCAAGCGGCGGCGAAGACCACCACCCAGCCGAAG
>VZRW01008816.1:481247-512291 GCA_013398125.1 Aegotheles bennettii
CCGCTCCCCCGGCAGCTCGGGAAGGCACCGGGACCATGCCCGACCCCTGTCCCCCCCACCCCTTCAGCGGGGTCGCGCACCGAGGACCCCCGACGGCCGCTCCACCCCAGGAGCCAGAAGAACACGGACTTGGGACAGGAGCTATTGCTATAAACAAATACCCCTGCCTGTCCGTGATGCTGATCAGGAAGGGTCCGAGGTGGGGTTTTCTTTCCTAAATGGCAGCGAAGGGCACTTTGAACCGGCCTGCAGCAAGAACGCTGCCTGCCAAGGCTGGTGCTGCTCTCTGGCCAATACAAAGCCATCCCACTTTTTTTCTCATTGTGCATTATATAAAGTGCATGCTGTAAAGTGGATTTAGACACCTTTAAATTCCTTCCCTAATTGTACACAAGCCCAGCCAGTAAAAAGTTTGCCATCTTCCCCTTTGTTAGGTTCAGGAATTCCTACTAATAATGAAGTACTAAATATCAGTTACAATAGGTGTATATCCAAGCTAGAAAAGAAAACATGAAGTATACAAGGATTTGGGCCAATTTTTGCTTATTCACCACAATTGTACATAGTGGCCCTATGCAAACTTCTAAGGATTAATAAGCAATAGCCAGATAAGCAAAGTTTAACAGGCTTCCTATTGAACTGGACAACAGCTTTGAAATACTGAGATTTAACAGAAAACTATTTGAAAAGTGCATTTAGGAGATTTAAAATGTCTCCTCCACCACAGAACAGAGAAATGTTAGACATTCACGTTACGGAAGACATCTGCTGTGCTCCAATGTAACTTACGCTCACCTGAGTGAGCTGCTCCGTTTGCACTGCTGTGCTGAACCCACTCAGGAGGTGAAGAGGGGAAATTCCATGGGGCATCATCCAGCACTTCTAAAGGAATTTGCTATAGCAAAACTGCAGAGAGAAGCAGCACAGCCTTACCACAGCTTTTGACTCTCAAAAAATGACACACACAAAAAAAAAAAAAAAGAGGAGAAAAAGGGGAGAGAAAAAGATTCTGGCACATGAGTCAGAGCAGGCACAAAGTGAATTATGGGGAGGCAGCCTGGAGTCAAAAGTTCTTAGCATACCTCATCAGAAAGTATCTAGAGCACCTCAGAAAAATTATACAACTGCTCAACTGCTCATGTTGTGGGGAAAAAAAGGTTTGAAGCCAGCTGAATTTCAATTTTTCCAGATAACAGGTGGTACATTTAACTGAATACTTAAAAATACCTAACTTTTATCCAATTCTAATATAAGACAATTGGGTTCAAGATTGTTATTTTCTAGTCATTTCCACCAATAAAAAAACCCAGCACTGAATAAACTTACCATCACACTTCAATAGTTCACTTTCCAGTCCAGTTTGAAACCAGAAAACTTAAACTTGGAAGATTTCTCTGAACTTGGAGAACTGTGTGTACTTTTTCCCCCATTATTGGAATGCAATTCAGACAGCATGTTGGCATAAATTGGATGAGATTGCAATGAGATGGTGATACCAAACTGTTCATGTTCATTCTGATATTTAGGGGTTTTTGCTGTTAGGCAATTTTAAATGAGCAGTTTCTTTTAAAACATGCATTTTTCCATTTACTAAAATGTATTACGAAGGAATTGGTGACATTAACAAGTATTTCTGTCTTGTCTCTACCAGTTTTAATTTCTACCAACTCACTCCTTATCTTCTGAAAAGTAACTGAATCAATGTTGGAAAGCAGTAAATACTGGTTTTGGCCATTATTGATGTAAACTATTTAGTTCATGTAAATGAAAACAGTAAAGTTTCCATTTAGTGACATACAGAGGTTGTGTAGGTTTGTTTTGTTTTATAAACTCATGGACATTGACACAGCCCTAATTTAGATATCTGTTTAACACTTTCACTGAAGAAAGTTGTGTATGTTTTCATGTTTCATATGGGGATGGACAGGATGGACGGGATGGAAAAAGGCAGCTGAAGTTGCACAAGACCTATGCTGATCCTGCTTACAGCTGGAGGACCAGCAGCAGCTTGTAACCATATAAAGAAAAAATGGTAAGACCAGCAGAGCTGACCAAATAAACTGAAGATCACATTGTACCATTTAATACAAACAGTATGGAGCATGTGTATGCTATCATTATTTACCCGATATATCAGGTGAAATTAAGCCTTTTTATTGTCATTTAAATTGGAGGCAGATAGCAGTGCATATATGCTAAATTATTCTCAAAAGCCAAACCTAGAACAGCATCTAGGTGAAATTGCCATTAGCAGCCCCCAGCTGTAGCAAGAAACTGTGAAGAAGTGTTCAATGCTTAGTTTCACCTGTCCATTACTGCTACATGTAGTTATTTTTTGCTAAGCTGCAAATGTTAATTATTAATATTGCTGTAGAGCTAGAAATGAGTTGGACTGCTGAGAACCTCAAAGAAGAAAAGCCTATATGGACACAAGACATTTTCTCCAATTGCAACCAGTCCTGCTCTCAGGCTTCCTTGAGTATGTACCTACTAGGGAAATACCTGCCAACATTAATTAACGTACATCAGAACTAGATCAAGAATCCAAATAAGCCTCCAGCAATTCAGGATAGTTAAGGATCCAAAAATTACTTTAATTTCACTTTTGGTAAGTGACATTGTTGGAGAGTTAACCACTTAAATAAAAACATTAATAATCCATTATTAGCCTTGGTTTTAGAAGGAAAAATAAACCATGTGGTAAAAAAAAAAGTCTTTTTATCCTATGAGTATATTGCACTCTGCAGTTTATCACATTCTTCAGTTTCTCAGCCATAGTACTCAGGATGTGAGAATCACTGTGTGCAACAGCCATAAAGTTTGTGGATAAAGTATGTGCAATGGAATAGAGTCATGTTACTGGATATGAAATAGCACAGTGTCATACTGCAAATCTGTTTCACCACACACACGCATATACAACCCATGACTTAGGCAGTTCTTACCTGCAGCATGTATTACAGGTATGACCAGAGAACAAAGAGCTTCTTTTAAGGTATTTCAGGACCTTATCTTGTTTAGTCTAACCAAAATAAGGCCGAGAGGAAACATAGCTGATATTTATAAATATCTATGATAGCATTAAATTGATATAAGCTATCTAAACAAAAGAATGTTGATAAAAATAAAACTGAAATTTTCTACTCATAAATGATCTTAAAACCTGATTTTTAAACCATCAGAGGATACTGCAAAACAAGGCCTTTCAGTAAGATTGTATTTCCTCCTCTATTTTAAGACACGAGTTCAAATGGGACTGCCTGTCACAGGAAGCGACCAAACTCCATTATCAAAACTATCAAAACTTACGATCTTCTGAGAGTTTGTCCATGCTACATTAAGTATTTTGCCCTTGACACATGAAAAATACCAACTAGTAAAACCATCTTCTGAAAGTCCATGCAGCAGCAATAAATACACTCCGCACATTGACTTCCATTTTTGGAATTGTGACTTGATAGGGAGCAGATGGGGATCCCAGGGATTTTTATCCTGCTTCCTATTAATTTTAAAATCAGTTTGTTGGCATATTAAGAAAATAATTTTCCTGTATTGCCCTCAGAAATGGTTCTAGGTCTTTATTATACTTGGTCACAGCGTTTCTGGCAAGGGCTGCTTCTCATTGAATTCAGATTATCAACCTTTCTTTGGATATAAAATACTAGCAGTTGAGAAACTGTTTTGGAGCATGCCATAAAGTACTTGTTCAGGGAAATGTTATAAGGTATTTCAGGAGCTGGCTGGGTATATATTTTGATTTTTTAATTATGTAGGACAAGTCAGACAAAGTCTCAAGATGAAGGTGGTAAGAACAACATTGGAGACCCAATCCCAGTTAAAGAGTCTGTTACTTCGGTAACAAAGTAAACAGGTAGGGACACAAAATCAGCCCAAAATGATGACATCTCCTCAACACATGAACAACAGCCTTCAACAAGTTTTCAGCACAGATAATACAAAAAACGCTCAGTGGAAGAGTGGAATACTAATATCCTCATGACATCAGGAAGCCTGCACTGGAGCAATCACAGAGTACCACTACATGGCAGAAAGGAGTAACGGTTGTAATATAGCTTGCCCTACTCTTTCAACAGCTTGAAGTTATCCTAAAGCTTGATGTTGGGGAGATTAAAAAAGGTTCTTTAGAAGTACAGGTTTTCATAAACTTGTTTAATGAACTAACTCCAAAGTAACCAAATTACTTTTACTTTCTATGGCAATTAATCAACCTTCAGGAGATGAAAATATCCTTTGCATCCCAACTTCACATCCATTTTATTTCCATGTATTTCAGTAGTTAAGAGATATAATAGCTGACTATTTGTCTCCTTCTCCCAAGTAACCTTTATTAAATAATCAAATGGTTTTAAAAACATAGCTTTTAAAAACATAGCTTTCAAGCACATTTTTGATTAGAAAAATATTAATTTTTTTAATCCTGGATAGATATTAATGCTCCCTCTCATATTTTGAAGTAATTCTACACGCTATTTTCTGAAACATATACTTTGTTATCTCTCCATAAGAAAAGAAATACAAGCATTTCATACCAGTTCTATAGTTCTGTATTTTGAGCATGAAAACAGTTGGAAAAGTTTAGCTTGCTATACATATATATATATATACCTCTAAATACACAAGATACTGCAATTCCTCAGTTTAACACTAATCCTCTTACCCAAATATGGTTACAAAAAATAATCCTAGTTGCTGTAACTCCTTTTTTTTTTTTTTACAAGTTGGACTATGGTTACAAGATCCTGGATTACAAAATGCTCAATTTCATCAGCTTTTAAACTGACAAACAGGTATTTTAGGATGATACGCTTTTAAAGTTGTCTAGCTCTTAGCATCTGCCATCATTAACAGAAGAGAAAGTTAAAAACCAACTTTACACTTATTACTTAAAAGCCACATAAGAAATGCAATACGGAAAGCACGGAAATGGGAATTTTTTGAACAAACAATATATAGTATTAACAATACGCGTAAGCACAAAGCAGCAAATTTTTTCCCTTTGTGATACTGCTCCAGTAATTGTTTAGCTCCTTGTAGATTTAGGATTACAACTAACTGGCACTGTATGAAGAGATCTGCAATTGAAAAACTGACTCAAACAGTATCTCCCAGAAGTTCTATTCTAGTGAGTACGAGAAATGGAATTCTTCTTGTGCTCATTAAAAAGTTATTGTAAATTAAATACCAACTTCCATATGATTTACTTTCCTGCAGAAAATCACACATATATGAAGATAACATTGCTATTTCTTAAGCTACCTAACAGAGTAGGTAGCTACTAAATTTCCACAGGCAAAAGGCTGACAGCAAATCTTACATATTTTTTAATGAAAAAAAAAAACCAAACAAAAAACAAACAAACAAAAAAAAAACAAAACAAAAAAACAGCAATTTTGAAAGTGTTTGTTAAAGCACTGTATTATGGTTTTAAACTCAAGTAATAAAGCATGCCTGCAAGGCATTTCTTTCACCAAAATCATGCTGCAATCAAGGGAACCAGCCCTATTACTATATTATAAAACTAGACTATTACAGAGGGCTCTCCATTTTCCTATGCACCTTTTAACTCTAAAGACAAGGAACTCATATTTGTATTTAAAAAAGAATCAATTCAAGCAGTGAAAGTTTATGGGCAACCCCCATCCCACTTTGTATCTTAAACAAGCTTTCCTTTAGCAGGACCTGGGCTTTTCCTTCTTCTTCATGGGAGTAAAGTTCAGCCTTTGAAAGAAACAAATACTTGAGATCAGCATGATCTTTAAATACCTGCACAAGCCAATTGCTTTTACAGCGTTCTTTGTGCATCTTTCTACTCAAGCACAGACCTACTCCCTAGGGATTCAGGCTGTCACATCAGTACCACCCATCTCTGGGCTAAGCCTCATTTGTAGAACATGGTCCATGGCACTGTCTAGTGAAAAGTGCTAAGCTCAAGCTCACAGAATCATTTAGGCTAGAAGGAACCTCCTGGGATCATGTAGTCCAACATTCATGCTCAAGCATGGTCAGCTAAAACAGGCTGCTCCGAATCATGTCCAATCAGGTTTTGAGTATCTCCAGGCATAGTGACTCCTCAACCTCTCTAGGCAACCTGTTCCAGTGTTCAACCACCCTCACAGTGAAAAGGTATTTCCTTGTGTTCAGATGGAATCCCCTGGGTTTTAGCTTGTGTCCACTACCTCTTAGTCCTGTCACTGGGAGCTACTGAGAAGAGCCTGGCGCCTCCATCTTCATCCCCTCTCATCAAGTATTTATATGCATTGATAAAATCCCTCTCCAATCCTTTTCTTCCCCAGGCTGCAAAGCTCCAGCTGTCTCAGCCTCTCAAACATGGCCCTGTGCTAGACCCGCTCCATTAAGTTTGTGTGTATCTTGCCATGGGGCACTCAGAACTGGACATAGTACTCCAGATGCAACCTCATCAGTGCTGAGAATAGAGAGGAAGGATCATCTTCCTGAACCTGCTAGCAAAGCTTTGGCTTTTGCTGCCACAAGGGTGCATTGCTGGCTCACGGTCAGTTTGTTATCCACCAGGACCCCAAGGTCTTTCTCAGCAAAGCTGCAGTCCAGCAGTCAGCTCCCAGGGTGTACTAGTGCCTTGGGTGGTTCCTCAGGGCACAGGACTTTGTATTCCTACTTGTTGAACTTTGTGAGAATCCTCTGTCCAGTTCTCCAGCCCACTGAGGTCCCTTTGAAAGGCAGTACATCATCTGGCACTTACAGCCACTCTTCCCAGCTTTATATGATTCACAAACTTGCTGAGAATCCACTCCAACCCATACTCCAGGTCACTAATGAAGATGAACAGTATTGGCCCCAGTATTGAGCCCTAGGGTACACAACTACTGACTTGTCTCCAACTGAACTTTGTGCCACTGATTACACTCCCCTGTACCCACACATTTGCCAGTTTTTAATCCACCTCACTTTCCACTTATCTAACCTGTACTTTGGCAGTCTGACTACTAAAGTCAGGGTAAACAACATGGACAGTTTTGGTGTCATCCACAAAGCTAGTGCAGGTGAGGTTGTTCAAGCACAATTTCCCCTTTGTAAATCTATGCTGAGTACTCCTCATCACTTTCTTGTCCTTCATGTGCTGGGAAATGCTTTCCAGGAGAAGTTCCTTCATCACCTTCCCAAGGACCAAAGTGAAGCTGACTGGCCTGCAGCTCCCCAAATCTTCTTTCTTGTTTTTCTTAAAAGATGGGAGTGATATTTGCTCTTTTCCAGACTACTGGAACATCTCCCAGTCTCCATGACCATTCAAAGATAATTAAGAGTGGCCTTGCAATAGCATTAGCCAGCTCCCTCAGCCCTAGAGATGCAACATGTCCCGCTCACAGACTTCCAGTTTAAGTGCACCCTAATCTAGTCCTCCACCACCAAGGTGCCAGACTTCCTCTCTGATCTCAGGGGCCTGGAATATCTGGAGGCCTATTTTATTGGTAGAAGCTGATGCAAAGAAGGCATTGAGTTCCTCAGCCTTCTCTATGTCATTTGTTGCCAGTCTCCTTGCCCATTTGAAAGCTGGCCCACCATTTGCTGTTTATGTACTTGTAGAATTCTTTATCGCTATTCTGCCTGAAGGCTGAGGAGCTATCCCATAGCAAATGGCTACTCTTGCTCCTCAAGCCACATGCCCTTTACTAAGACTCGCAATGCAGTCCTCATACATCCTGGGGCAATAAAGAAAATGATTTAATTCCACTGGCAGACAGTTCAGGAGTCCAAGCTGACTTTCCCAGCCTATGCTTTGTGCAGTGGAAGGCAACATACCAAAATTATATCTTCCACATTTTGCTCTTTAAAATATTTATACATTTGTGTATTTCTACTACTATCTCCAACTTCTGTATAAACAGGTAATGCTATAGATGCAGCAGGGATATAAGAAATAAAGTACTTGGAGGCTCAAGTACTGTATCAGAAATATGCACTGACTTCGTAAAAATCAACTACATTTTACATTAGGCAAAATAATGAATAAACTTTTCTGATTAGGAAGATGTAAAATAAAATGAGTGGTTTTCCCTGTAAATTTTACTGCAGAAGTCACCTGTATGACTTGTACTTAACCCTTTTCTTCTCATGCAGCATTACAGTTTTCCCCCCCCCACCCATCCCACAAAACAAAAAACCAAATATTCCATTAGTTGTTACAGATTGCACTTTTAAAGCACAGACTTGCCAGTCTTCTTCACTTCCAGTGTCCTATTTAAACAGTTGGCATACACAGTCTTCATCTTATGAAACTGGAAGATTTCGCCTAAGTACTTCTTTTGATGCTGGAGAAATGTTATCTGGGAAAACCACTTCGAACTCTATAATTAAGTCTCCACGTTGGTCAGGATTTTTCGGAAATGGCAAACCATATCCTATAATTCTTCTTCTCATCCCAGGCTTTACAACTTCATTTACTGTCATGGGTATGGTTCTTCCTTCTATCGTTGGCACATTGATAGAGCTGCCACACAAAGCCTAAAAAAAATTATGTCATGAGAAAAACAAATTGGTCAGAACTTTATTTGTACCCACAACTTAATTTGGATTATTTAGAAAAGACTAGCATTCTAAACAGTATTTCCACTGTGCACTGCTGAGATGTCAAAATCCAAATATAGTGTTCCTCTCTTAAAAAGGAAAGGCTTCAATTTGCCATTGAATATCTCAGAATTTTCCAGTCTTGGGCAATGGCCACTGGAGAGTAATTGAGCTCATATATCATTCAAAAACTTTATCAAATAATAAGGTACTTGAGCACGGGGTGAACTTTTCACTCATACTTCTCTAGAGATGTCCATCTTCTCAGTTTCCATTGGAAATTTAAAGTTCTGTTTCATTTTTTGTTTGTTTATATTGCACAGGGGTTTACTCTAATACACTATCAACCTATATCTAATTGCAGAACAACATTTAAGCTTCTAAAAGCAGAGGCATATCAAATTTCACATTAGTGAAATTTCACAGCATTTGTGATGCTCAAAGAAAAGCAAACACCTATTTTGGTGCACCAAAACTACAACATCACAGATGATCTCCTGCTTTATTCAATAGGGTTTTTTTTATTATTAGGATCTCTGATAATAACATTTTGATTCCTCCAACTTCACCTGATTCAGTACACTTACGTCTATACCGATAATGTCCGATTTACATAACAATCCAATGAGCCTAAACAGGCTTTTCTCTATTAAGAACTATATTATCCACATCAACATTAAATAGTCTTTTCTCCCTCCCTCATCCTATTTTAGGTGCTTCAACTCACTTCAGATGTATTTTTAGTTAAGAAGGGAGCTCATAATGTACACAAAGAGCTTACAATGCAAGCAAGAGTTTATTTCTCTACCTAAAACACAACACACACACTCAGCTACATTATCTTTTAAAGGATGACCATGTTAAGGCCCTTAAGAACTCTGCTCAGTTGTGTTTCTGATTTTTCCTTTTGAGGGGCAATGTGTTTTGACTTGGAACAGAATTTAAAAAAAGCTATACCATTTTTGTTGTTATATATAGCTCCTGTAACACCTGTTCACGGTAATTTATCCCCATGAAATTAATCTCTGTGGATTTTGAAATCACACTGAAATAACTTAGGACATAAAAAGGCAGACTCAGAATTTGTTGGCACTGAAAATATTCAAGACATTTCTACTTTGTCCTACAGAAATAGCAATCATATCACAGCAGCAAGGAGCATACTACAGTGGATGTATTTGTTAATTGTATTGGTGTTTGTTACTTCAGCCCAACATATGTTTAGCTAGAAAGGTAAAGTATGAAGATTTAAGACGTATCAAACTTTACTCTTACCCTTCTACCCTCATTCTCTTCCATCTCTATAGTAAACAGCTTGAAATAATACTCCACTTATATGAAAACAGCTAATGTGTCCACTATAAATAAACCACACTGACTTTACAAGAGTGAAACTCTATTTAAAAACAAATAAAACTACTGCTGCTATATAGCTTGTGCAGTGTAGCCATTGTATCATACTGTAACAGGTTTAAATATTTAGAGCTCTACCAAAAGAGATACTTACCTCCCTTAAGCTGATCTTAACAGGATAGATAATATTTGATCCGTCTCTCTTGAAGTGAGAGTGAGGTTTATCTTTAATGATAAAAACAATATCAGCTGGAATTGTGTTAGGTGTTTCATCGCCTTCTTTTGGAAAAGTGATTTTGGTGCCTTCTTTCCATCCTCTTTTTATCTCAATAGTAAGAATTTTGTCCTCTGTTCGGACACTTCTACCATCTGGGTTAAGCCTTTTACGTGAAATCCTCATCCTCTTTGTGGAGCCATGATAGATCTCTTCCAATGACACTTTAAGTTCATGGATTACAGGGGGATCTTGTTTCCGACGTAATTGGCTACCAACTGTATTCCTTTCCCTTGGAAAACCATTCATACTAAAACTAGTGAAGGATCCAAATGGATCACCATCCACCTCCATGTCTTCAGTGTCTCTGCCACCAGGCATCCTCCTTCCAAAGAAGATCTCAAAAGGATTTGTGCCACCAAAGAAAGCTGCAAATGTAGCATGTGGATCGCCATGGAAAGAGTACCGGAAGGTACCACCCTGCCCATCAGGTCCTCCAGCTCCTCCTTTCAGACCTAAATATGACAAATAAGCAAAATTAAAAATCAAATTGAATATTAGTATAAGCTTTCATATTGTAAAGTGTAATGATATCAGAATTGATGAGTCAATCAAGGTCTTTGCAGTAGAGTCCAAAATCTTTTCAATGAGGGCTCACCATCAGACCATGCAGTACCAATTAGCAGTTCAATAGCTTGAACAGCAACAAAGTTTCTGAAGCACTAGACTGATTTCTACTTCAGAAGAACAAGTATTCTGAGACTGCCAATTTTATTTCATATGATTGAAGCCAGTTATTCAAAGAATTAGCATCTTAAAACAGAAGACAGGTCTGCTCGACTTGATCGTTTCTTGTTCTACAAAGCCTGTTGGGAATTGCATCCCTCTTCAAGATCACTTCTGGGGAAATGATGCAGTATCATATGTAACATTTCCCATAGTCTCCACAGCTCAGCTTTAACCCAGTGCTAGTTAGTTTTACCTCTGTTTTCCTGCAATTTAGTTCGAGTAAAAGGTAATATGCCAATAGTCAAGCAGTCATTTGCTTCCTTAATGTTCAATTCAAAATCCCAAACTTACCACAGCTTGTCTTCCTATGATATAAAATAGGTAAGAGTCCTGGAAGCTCTTTTTAATCGAGCCACAAATAAAATTAGCTTGGAAGCTCCTAAAACCTATTTGAGCACAAAAATCCTGTACATACTGTCACCATCTCTGTGCAAAAAATCAGAACATTCTCAGATAGCTTTCTCTCTCTTCTATCTTCCACAAGAAAAGATCCCTCTCATTTCTTCCTAATAAGATTTCCCTTAAAATTCTCACTGGACACTCCCTTGTGGTTCCTGTTTTCTCATTCCAAATGCAGCGAAAATCAATTTTCTCAAATGCGTCTTTCCCAATAGGTGATCTCTAAGTATTTCCTCGTAATACTCAGTGGTCTGCTGTACTATTTCAGGATACCTTCTCAAACCTTTAAGATGGAAGACTGAAAGTCTTCTTAGAGACTTTTATTTCTAAACTTTGGTTTAGAAAATGTTTGGTTATTTTAATTTTATTTATTTTATATATTTTTTTCAATCTTACAGCAGCTCAGTTGCTGTCCTACTTCCATAGCCATAAAAATGTGAAGGCTTACGTTAATGAAGCATGCATTCCCTAAACTTGAAAGGTTGGGGTTTTTTTCCAGGGTTTTTTGGCTCACTATTTTAGATCTTCTATGCATAAACTTAATACTGGTTATCAACAGTAACCAAGACACTCATTAGAATAAGAATGCTTTCCCCATCTTAATACTAGACAATAATAAAAGTACCAAGCAACATGTAGTAGTACATCCTTCTGTCACAGTACTGTTAATGTCAAACAAGCAGAACAGTGGATTTAATCTGTGACAGGAGAAGACCACCTCCTGGAATAGCTAGACAGAAGTTGCTATTGAAAGTACATCAAGTTCCTGGCTGTAAAAACACTGAGGTATCCTCCTTCCTCCCATCCATCCCCCTGCTTTCCCTCACAACTACTAGTTACACTCTCAGATGCAACTGAAAAGCTTAGAGTAAATGAGGCATCAGGAGGTATTTCCAGATTCACCATCCTAAAAATTCATACTTTGGTTTAATACTATACCCCAAATGAATAAGAATCCACGTTTTGAACTTCTGTCTTCAAGTATGCAATACTAGGATGCAAAAGGCTGCATTGCTTTATACGCTTTACTTCAAGCTCTTTGGTAAAAATGACTAAAATGGTATTTTGGGAAAGTAGTTAGGATGAGCTACTGCACAGGAATCTAAAACGCAAATGAAACTGCAGAGCATATTGGTTTATACAGAAATGCGGCAGGGGGTGAGAAGGAAGAAGTGCAAGAAGGCAAAAGACCCAAGAGCCAACAAAGGTCTCTGGTATCTACATAAACACTTTTTTCCTAGAATATTTCTGTAACAGCACTAAAGCTTAGAACACATGCAATGGAACAAAAGGCCAAAAAACCTGCATCCTCTGTAGAAGATGAAGGTCTTCTATGTGAATTTATGGAAGTTAACAATTGTATTAAGTCCTAAGGATAACAGATGACCAAATTTTATTATGCATTCTTATGAACCCACAATTTTCCCCAAAGTCCTGCTATTTAAGTGTTCTCCTTAATATTAGTAAAAAATATGGCCCTGAGCAAATGACAATGAGTGAGGGCACATACTTGTCACAATGGAAGTAATTATTTCATGTGGAACTTCAAATACCATACAATTAAGGGGAGGGATGGTAATGACTTCCTCTGTTGCTCAATAACACTGAAAGTCATGTTGGTCAAAAATAAAAAAAAGTCATCCTCTCCAGACAACCATTTTAGGACAAATACAAAATTTCTGAGGCCTCATTCTCTTGGCATGTTATCACTGTTTACAATTAAAGCTAAAAAATTGTTCTGGTATTTCATGACATCAGCCAAATTCCTTCCTCTCCAGGCAAGAAGCCAAGGACAACTACAGGCTGGACACCTGGGCTTCTGCTCAGGACTGCCCTGCCTAGACCAAGCAGACTGCCCTCTTTAGCAAAAATTTAAGAAAAGAATAAATCTCTTCAATTGCACCTCATAAAGTGCTAGGACAAGGGAAGACAGCAGTAGGAGATCCCAAAAAGCTATTCATAGGTCAGACAAACTTTTTCAATTCAGTAACTGAATTTTGCCAGTCAAGCATTTGGGACTTTTTTTTTTAAAAAAACAAACATAAAAACACATTAAAATAAGAAACTAAAACTAGATCAGCATTAAAACCGTGCAACACATTTTACATTAAAAAAGCTGAGGAGTCAAATTTCCAAGCAGTACAAACACATTGCCTAAAAATCAACACTTACTATATTCTCATGCATCTATGTTTATTTTGCTTTGTTCAACATAGCGAAAGCGATTGATTAGAATATAGTAGAGACATACATACCTTCCTCCCCAAACTGATCATAAATGTCTCTCTTTTTGGGATCACTCAGCACTTCATAAGCTTCTGCAATCTCTTTGAATTTTTCCTCTGCATGGGGAGATTTGTTCTTATCTGGATGCCATTTAAGTGCTTGTTTTCTGTAAGCCTTTTTGATATCCTCATCAGAAGCCCCTTTTTCAATTCCCAGGATAGAATAATAATCTTTCCCCATCCTGAGTGCTGGAGAAATTCAGATTTTTCTTGCTATAAAGAAAGCAGTGTCCGATGTCTTTGCAATGCAGAGATGCTAGAGAAGGAAAAATACAAATCAAATTTGTAACTGAAAGGAACAGACCTGTTACAAATCAACAAACTCTCTGGTACATTAAAGAAACACTAGACAGCTTCTCTGTATTTCATTCCTACCCCTGTTGCTCATTTATAAATAATTATACACGCTGGACAAGACACAGCCCTCTTTAGAGTCCTCCCACCTACAGTACGTGTCTCAGCTCTTTCTAGAACGACAAATACTACAGGACGTCACTTCCCCGGCTGCCCCAGCTGAACAGCCTGCACAGCTTTCACTCTCTCTCTCACGCACGCGCGCACACACACACACACACAGAAAATGCTGAACTTCTGTTTCCTCCCCTCCCAAGCAACTGGAAAGTTTAAAGGTTTGACAGTGTGATACAGTGCCTTTCACCATCAGGGCTGAATCCAGTCAGCTCTAAATACAGAACTGCCCCAGCAGAAATGCAATAGCCCATATAAAGCAATTACAGCATTTTACTTCACAGTTTCTATAGAGACAGTTGTACATAAAACTGTTTTCCAAAAATATCAACACGGATTTGTACCCCTTCCAGCAAAGACTACAAAGTATTTTACACCCAAGTGAACTACAAAGCTTCAGAAAACATAACGTCATTTCTTTAAAAATAAAATTAAGCCACCCTCAGAGCTGACTGCAGCCGTGTACTATTAAGCAGTAACAAATCAAATCTGAGCAAAAAACACCAGTTTACCACAACTCAAGCCACTCAATTAAAGCAGACCAAGATTTCACCCCTCCTACACAAGAGGCAACATCAAGACTGTTATACAAGTATGGCAATATACCAAGCAAATAGCTTTCATCTGATGAGATACTAATATCAGAAAAATACCTGGTTCCTACAGATGTTTTATAATACACAGTGCACATATTACTACTGAAGCATTTCTCATGCTCTGCAGAGGGAATTGTACAAAGTTTCAGACTGCAAGACTTTTTTTGGGTCTTGGTTAAGAGCTATGGTCAGTATGGTGACTTCAAGACTGATTAGCAGTCGGGATTTTTTTCTTAAAACTTTCTTCCCCTCGAATGTCAAAACTTACAGAACAAATTCTGGTAACAACAACAAAGTCACACTGGGACTTTCGCTGACAATCACAGTGAGTAAGTGTTCAGGCATCTCTTCTCTCCCTACAGAAGGGAACATGCTATTCTGGAATAAGTGCTGTTATAGCCTAATTAGGTAAGTTATTCCCTAAAAATGAAATTACTTCAGATTCCGAGTGAGATGTACAGCAGTGACTACATTACTGCTACTTCCTGCCCTGCACAAGATCTTCATGTCAGAATTAATTTACAGTCTGGAATCTCCTATCTTCAAAGAGTCGATGGGATAACTAACTGGAGCCCCTCCTTTCAGAAAGCATGTTCCTTCTTTTTTTTCCATGCAAAAAATGTGAAAAGATTCTGCTTTCAACGTGGCAGAGAGGCTTTACAGAGAGATCTGGATAGGCTGGAGAGCTGAGCAATCACCAGCCATATGAAACTCAACAAGAGCAAGTGCTGGATTCTCCATCTGGGACAGGGTAATCCTAGTTATATGTACAGACTAGGGGACAAGAGGCTGGAAAGTAGCTCTGTGGAAGGAGATCTGGGGGTTTGGGTTGATGGTGAGTTGAACATGAGTCAACAGTGTGCCTTGGTAGCCAAAAGGGCTGACAGTGTCCTGGGGTACATCAAACACAGTACAGCCAGCCAGTCAAGGGAGCGATTGCCCACTCTACACTGCACTGCTGCAGCTCCACCTCAAGTACTGTATGCAGTTCTGGGCACCTCAATATAAGAAGCACATCAAACTAATAGAACATGGAGGGCAACCAAGATGGTGAAAGGCCTTGAGGACAAGACTTATGAGAAGTTGAAGTCACTTGATTTGTCCATGTTAGAAAAGAGAAAGCTGAGGGGTGGCCTCATCGCAGTCTACAACTTCCTCAAGGGGGGCAGTGAAGGGGGTGGTGCTGATCTTCTCTCTGGTGCCTAGAGGTAGGACACAAGAGAACACAATGAAGCTGCACCAGAGGAAGTTCAGATTGGACACGAGGAAAAGGTTCTTCACTGAGAGGGCAGTCAGTCACTGAAACAGGTTCCCTAGGGAAGTGGCCACAGCTCTAACTTTAAATCTGTCAGAGTTCAACAAGGGTCTGGGACAACACTCTTAGTCATATTGTTTAGTTTTAGGTAGTCCTGAGAGGAACAAGGAGTTGGACCTGATGGTCCTTATGTGTCCCTTTCAATCCAAGATACTCTGCGATTCTATGATTTTATGTCTGAATAGGACTTTTATTTTTTGTTTAAATGCCTGAATAAGCATCCTCTACAAAAACACAAAGTCATCACCTGGTGTTAGACAGATTAATTCATTTATGGGATTATTTTGTTCTTAATAAGTTTCTGCATTTCTGTCTTGAGGTCTACTTCTTTCATAGTAGAACTTGGAAACACCACAGGGCATTTTGTCAGCAAGTCCATATCACAGAGTCCTTGCATTTCAGTCACCTCTTACTTCAGAGACTGACACCTTGTTGTCCAAGTACCATGAGGCACCATCACTGTATGCACAACTGCTCAGGCACTATTCTAACAGCAGCATGCTGGGATGCATGGTGACCCTCTATGTGGACTTTTACCTTTTATTTGAAGGAGGGGTGGTTGCTGTGATTTGATTTGTTTAGGAAGCATTAACAGCACACAACCTGATAGATCCCACGTAGCCAAAGCTGGCCTCAGCTGTGACACGCCAGCAGTAGTGCATACTGCAACTTAATCAAGCCTCCCAAAAGCAACCCACTGAACAGTCTCTGTAAAATTAGTAAAGCCATAATCTAAGACTTTGATGACGAGTGCTCCTGAATGAGTGCTAAGCAAATTCTCAGACATACAAATCCAGTAATGCACTTGGCTGTGACACCACCTCAAAAACGTAACAGATTAAAAAAACCCACATCCAATTAGGTACATTTCTTCCTCATTCTACCACAGCAGCGTTTCTCTGATATACCACATTATGAATCAATTAACCATCTATATCATCAGTTCTTCAAATACAACAGCTGCATGTCATTTCAAGCACACACAGAAGTAAGTTTATCATCACTCTAGTATCAAATGGTATCTATGAAGCTTTTGCTTATAGTCAATTCTGTGAACCAATTTTCTGTCAAACTAGGCAGACTCAGACATGTCTTTCTGTTCTCATAAGCTACTTTAGGGCACCCCTATTAGGCACTGAGAAAGTTAGCAGCCTGTAATTGTTCAGCGCTTCCTTTCATCAGTGTTATTTGTTACAGTCCAAGTTAAAAAAAAAATACATAACATGGGAACTTCAGTTCAAGCTTTTTAAAGTTGACTGAGGAAAAAAATTGGTGTGTCTTCCACTGTAACAAATTACTAAAAAGCCAAATAGACAATGTATTAAAATATTTTATTAATTCTCAGGAAGACTAAATAAAATTTTGAAACCATACAAAACTTGCCTAATATAAGCCTACTCTTATCTACAGAGGATTTGCTACATTCTTTGATCAAAACCAAGAAAGTGACATTCAATTTTGTAATACAAGACTTATGTTTTTAATCTAAAAATGCTGATGAAATATACACTAAGCAGCTGAAAATTGTTCCTTCAACAGTTCAGTTTCATTCTGAGACAGAGTTTGACTACTTATATTCAGCATTACACTTGAGTTAGTATTTCAGCAATATAATTGTTGCTTTAAAGTATCTTTCCCATTATTCCCTCCGAACAACCATAGTTTAACTCACAGATGTATCCACAAGTGCATCACAAGTTTGGCTGAACAGTGGGAGCAAGGTCATATCACTTCCAGGTGTTAGAATAGTTTCATTAATAACATTAAAAGCATTTACTTCAAAGTTAAAGAAGCCTTCACAAGAACAACTTAAATAAATTAAGATACAGCCAAGGAAACATTCACAATACACAAATTCTAGATTAATCATAAATTAGCACCAGTATAACATTATTTTAAGAAAAAGCTTCTAAGCAGAACAGTGTCATTATTTCCTGAAGCAGCTGAAGTTGAATAAAAATGCCCATTACTTCCTTTAAACTAAGCTGTTTCTTCTGCATTCCCTACCTATTAAACCCCAGAAACAAAACTGAAAAAGAGAGGACTAGATCACAGAACAAGTTAAAGAGCAAACAAAACCACAAAGACAAATTCCAGCCAGATCACAACTATAAATATACATGTGCACGTAAATGTCAAGGCAGAGGAGCCAAATCCCTCCCCAGAAAAAGCTCTATCACAATTAAGTATCATAATATTTGCAAAACCCATCTTAATGAATGGAATAAATTGACATTTGTCTACAATGATTTGAAGAAAACATATCCACATAAACCAGTAAAATTTCCTATAAGACAATCCAATATTTTCCCAGAGGAAAAAAAAATTTGGCAGTGACTTTTCTCCCCACCATCTTTAACTGTATGTAGTTGTTGACTGAGCTATGTTTATACTTTTGTACTGTGAATATGTCCTTGTACATGCAAACCCCATTCAATAAACAGTTTCACTGAAAAAATATTCACTAGCTGGTCTCATATGCAGAAATTTCAGAGTTTACAACAGAAGCAACAAATAGTTGATCTATATAGATATAGATATATAATATCCAGCAGAAAATGCAAAATGAAACCTGCAGAGCATAACAGTTCTTTCTGATGAGTCAATGGTCCTAAAAGAAAAGCTTCATTTAGTCATGCACTTCACACCCAAGTACCTACACAAATTTATCAAATGCTTACTTCAGTTCTCTGCAGAAACATGCTGCTACTGCAACATAAGTAGAAAGTTCATTGTAAGTAAGGATTCTGCATCTGATTTTACATCTAAATAAACAATCATACAAGAAAGTGAAATGCCACCAAAAAATTCTAAAACACCAATAGAATTATAAAGTTACAACAGACAGTGACATTAACTTTGTTAAACAGCATACTCAAGTAAGTAGGCACACTTATTTTGTATTTTCATATTGCATACATTAGGATTTTGAGACACTAATTGTAAAAGATTCAAATTGAAATGCACCTCAAAGTTATTTACCCTTTTGTGTACTACATGCATTATAATTTCTTTCCTGAGGCACACGAAACAGTGCAATTTAATGCAATTCACTGACAACTGAAGCTTACATTAAAAAGATTTATTGACCTTTTATTTCCTCACAGATTTAAAAGGAAGAAATGTAGGGGGATAGGTATATTTATGCTTTACAAAAATATCTGGCTTCCATTAGAGATTTATCTAAGTCACTGTGAAACACATACCTACTACACTTTCTATATTTAAAAGTTGATAGTATTGTCCAGAAAGGTCTGGTCTGACTATTTTTGGTTCAAGAAGAGACACTAAACAAAACTGCAGGATACTAAGTTATCCAAGACAACTAAACTAATTGTATTTAAGTTATACCAGCCCTAGCATCAACCAAAATATTTTCTATTTTATATTGTGCCTCAAAATAATGTTTATAAAATTACTGTAATATACATGAAGTTATGCTCCTGCCAAAAGGCCAAAGGACATGTTTTTAAGGTCTTCTGTGGGAAAGCTTACTTTAAATACACATTCCAGAGTCTACATGAATTTACAGCTGAAGTTCAGATGTTAAATCTCAAAACACATGCTGGTATTACCCAAAGATATACTATTACCACTTCTGAACTTTCAAAATTAATGTTTAAGCCTGTGAGTCATGCAGTCTTCAATTTTAACTGGAAAATCTATGTGACAAGACAGCAGGCACTGCTAGCATTTTTTAATTAGTTTTATTTTACTTGTTACTTTTATAACAATAGACCAAAAGGTAGAAATGCGATGCACAACTGGAAATGTCCATCACATTTTCACATTAAAATTTACTTTTCTTTATTACACATTAAGTTTTAGGGTTGGGTTCTTCTCTTCAGAAAATAATTATTCCAACTATATATATTATGACCTGCACAGAAGCACATACAGTATTAGAAAAAGAAAAAAAAATCTAAATCCCAAGTAAATTCTTTATTAAACATGGTTACAACTATCTCCAAAAACATGACTAGGACACTAGTCACACATGCACACTGATCTTTCATCACAATATAGCAAACGCCTATGTCATTAAGATAAAGAATTGCTTTCTCATACCTGATTCCTGTGTACTAAGTCACAACCTCTAGTACAGCTGAAGAACAAAAATACACTTGGAAGAATTTTCCAAATTTAACCTTCCACTGCTGAGAGTGAATGAAAATCATCTTGCAAGTAGGCAAAGTTCTTAGGACTCAGCTATGAGGTACTAAATTGATGAAAGTACAGCTAACTCCCCCATACTTCACAAGGGTGTGTTAACTACTTCAGTCAAGTACTTAGAAAAACAAAAGGAAACACCCAAAGTATAGTCATACAAAGCAACACACACGAAGTATTTTAATCTACAGGTTAAGGCTTGCCTCTTGTGAAAGAATACAGATTCCACAAGTGCTTTTCAACTCCTTACTTAAGATTCAGTGACCATTTCAATTCCCACCCATGTTAATTTCTGTAAAAGGCCTCTTCTTCAAAACAAGCTGATTGGTCACCAGGAAAAATGCCAATCATGCAGAACATTTAACAGGTTTCCTCACATTACTGACTAGGTCTATTTTAACGATATTGTAGCCATACACACTTTTGTAAACGGCTATGTAGAAAGTGTACTGTGCTGGTAAGGAGAAACATCTACTCATTGTTAGAAAAAAAAAATCAAATTCATAAGGAAGCTGAAGTTCTGTTTCCTCCAAGAAAATACTCTGTTTCGACAAGTTCTGCACAATTTACTATTAAGTTATCAGTTCGGGGCAAAGAAAGCAGAAAAATACAGTAGTCAAAGTTCTTCTGTTCAATTTTACATGTAACAAGCCTGGATTTTTGTCCCAACTACTTTTGGTTCTGACTGCTATCACTCAGGAATTTATTCAAGACTCAAGGAATTCTGTCCTGAAACAGCTCATATGCAAACGCATTTATCACACCAGATAAGTCAGCTTTCTCCTATGCCATCAACCTTTCCATGTTGGTTACATAAGATGATGTTTAATATGATGAACAGTTTAAGGCTTTGTAACACTGTTTCCCTCCCACACTAGTTGCTTTTAATTTTACTGTATTAGCATTTAAGTTTTATAGTCTTTCTGGTAATTGTTTAAAGAAACAACATACTGCTTCAACAAAAGTCTTTTGGAGTCTCAAGTGCTAACATACTCAGACCCTGGCTACATTTTCAGTATTTTCACACAGGAGTATTTTACTGGTCATGCACACGCTTCATACATACACCACGTTATACTTCTCTCAGAATGAATAGCATACCACATAACAAAACAGATATTGCTTAAAAAAGGTAAAAGAAGTACTGATTAATTCTGATTAGTGTCAAAAAGAACACAAGATTGCTTAATAAACAGGGAAAAAAACAAATGAAGTTTTAGAAGTTACTAGGAAAGGAATAGAGAACAAAACAGAAAACATATTAGAGTATCAAATTAACAGTACAGTAGCAATACTACACCTACACCATAACACTGTGTAGTTCTGTTCCCCTCAACTCCCCAAAATATGGTTGGGTTTTTTTTAATGTTCAGAGGAGGACTATAAAAGATGATCAAAGATAGGAAAGTGCTTCCACATGAGAAACAGCTGAGAAGGCTTGAGTTCTTCAGTCTGTAAAAAAGACAAAAAGAAGTCACAGAGGTCTACAACGTCTACAAACGATGGAGAAAGGAGGAGGAGACATGAACTGTTCACGGTTTACTCCCATCTAAGTCAGTGCCACTGTGTGAAACTAGCAGAAAACAGTTTCAATAAAATAAGAAGTTCTAAGAGTGACATAATTCCCGGCCAAAGGACACTGTAAACTCAAAAATGGTTTGAGTGGGACACAGAAAAAGTAACATAGAAGAGATCCACCACAAGTTCCTGGACAGAGAAGGAATTCCCTGAACTGCAAATAGCTGGGAGCTAGAAGGTGGAAAAGGGGACCAAGCGTTTGCTTTATTCCAACTTTCCCTGAAGCAATCTCTTAAGGCCACTTTCAAATGCAAATTACGGGGCTCAACAGATCACTTAACAGACAACCAGTTCAGCATTCTCTAGATGAGCACCCTCATTAGTTTCATGAAAATCTCAGTATGATGCAATTCATCCGCTTCTGTGTTTTAAAGAATGAACACTTTCTAATACAGAAGCTTAAAATGTGAGCATTAGCACTACAGAACCAACCTCAGTGACAGCCAAATGCTGTTCAAATGTATGGGTTCAGCCAAGGGCTCGAGGTCTGCTCCAACTAACAGATTAGAAGAAAAATGTTTAGGTACTCTTTATTCTAGCATGCTTCCTTGTCACATAACTGAAGTATTGTTTTGTATATGTTTTCAAAAAACCATTCAACTCATTTAATTAGTACTGTCAAGGAGGGTTGGTTAGGGATTTTTTTGTTTTGCGTTTTTTTGGGGATTGGTGTTTTGTTGTTTTGGGTTTTTTAAATGTACACACAGTATAGGTACGTTACTTAAAACGGTTTTGAAATTACAATCCAGGGTACTGCTTGCAACCATGCTGCTTCCTCTTTCTCTCCTGCCACCTCTCCATCTGTTCCTATGAAACAAAGTATCAGTTGCCTACAGGCCCTCAGATAATTCACATACCTCCCCCCCACCAAAAAAAATTCAAAATACGTGTAGACCTCCAAGCTCATTTTCCTACCAGTAGGTCTGTTTATTATACAAACCTCAGAAAACAAGCAATGAAAATTAAGTGTATCTGTATTGTTTTCCACCTAAGTGAAATAGAGGGGTGGTTGCTTACAATAAAGACTTTATAAAAACAGGTATTTAGTAACACTTGAAAAGATGTTTCTAATATTCCTGTTTTAAGTAGAAGTGAGGCTTAACATGACATTAACACTCGATGGATTCAGCTGCAGTCTTGCAACACAGAAGGGGCAGGAATCTCCTACAAATATAGAGGCAGAACAGCCAGCTCATATGCTACTCCTTCTGCATTTTTCACTCCACTGACCGTGTCCAGCTGGCACAAACCAAAGTAACATTTGCTCTGGGCTAGTTGAGACTGGACACAAGGCCAGCCAGCTCAGACCCTGGGAACTGTGATTGGCTCCCTACCAGTTCTTCCACCAAATACATCCTCGTGTAGGAGAACTCCTATGACCTAATAGTACTGCTATGTACTGATTAACAGGAAAAGGACAATGGAAAAACAGCGCTAGTTTCCACAATAACCTTTGCTGACTTTTCTTCAAGAAATTGGAACAGAAAAAAAAATATAAAGGTACTTTAAATGCATTTCTTTCAATATCCTATATCAAGTTAGTTATCCTAACTATCTTATCACCTACAAAACACTAGTATGGGCAGACTGTTTCATTTAATACTAAATTTCAATAGAAGTAGCAGACAACAAGTCTTTTAGCTTCTGACTTGCAGAAAAGGGAGGGTATCCACCACACCTATAACAATTTATTGGTGTTAACTATGGTAGTGATTCCTTGATTCACAGCAAAGGAATCCTAAGGGGTTTCTTTCACCAAACAATGTAATTAACAACCTGTTGTCTCAGCAAAGAGGCAGCAGCAGAGAATTCGAGGCACTTGTAGAATATATTCCTTACAAGTTAGTTCTTGCTAGAAATCTCTGGGAAGTTGGAACTGGCATGACTCAGATATGACCTGATCTGAACTTGAAGACTTTCTTTCCAATGGCTCTCAGTCTATCACTTAAGTATTTGGATTCATTCTATTTGAAAAACAAAAACGAAAAAACAAACCCCAAACAGCTGCAACCCACTGCCAGTTTGGAACATTCTTTAGTGAAACACAACCCTTTATAAAAATATTTTCCTAACAGTGAAGATAATGTACTACTTCAGTCATGTTCCATAATTAAGGAACAGACAGAAGTTGTGTCTGCAAGTAATTTTTTCTTCTTGCAAAGTATTAGATTTTTTTCTGGCATAGTTAAAAAGCTATCAGCAAACAGAACAGCTGAGAGAGAAAAACTGAATAAACATGACACTGGTCATAGTTATGGGTCACATGTAAGAGGGGGAAGGAGAAGGGTAGGTGAAAGATGCCTCCACAATCCCTATCGACACTCTACTTGTTTGGTTTTTTTTCCTGTAGTAATGACAGAAATTAATAGTTTCCAGTAGAAAATAAACTATTTTCTCAGTCTTAATGAAAAGAGGAACTGCAAAACAAATAAATGCGCTTGGAAAAGCAACTCGACTACACAGTATTGTTTTTAATTGCTGTTATGCTCAAACATGATGGTTATTAATGCATGACCAAATTAGGAACTGCACACATTTTTGCTGTGGACATGTGATCACGCTGTTCTTACATAAGCAAAAGGAAACAGTCACAGTAGATGCTTTTTCCAGAGTGTGCTCGTCAAAATCCCACCCAACTGCTCTGATTCATGCAGCTAGTTTCACATTCGGGCTGAAAGCACGAACACTGAACTGTTGTATGAAGACAGGAACTTGGTAAGATGTCAGAACAACTCAGTTTAACCTGAAAAAAGAACACGTCAGCCTACCTAAACTCTCTTGATTTAAGTTGAAAGGATAAGAATGTACTTCTCTTCACCTACAGAAGACAGAAATACAAGCAGACCTAGTGATATTTATCAGAATCTGATGCAATAGAAGCCAAAATAGTTGCTCATTAGTCTTTCAAATGTTTCAACCACATCCCACAGGTCAAGTCAGGTTTCTTAGTTGTTCCCCCCCCTCCCCTCAGTCAACCAAGAAGAGCTTTGGGAAAAGAAGGTGGAAGGGGCAAGTTTGACAGAGCTACATTGCAGTTAAACTCTTAAATTACTTTATTGCTCTGGATTAAATGGTGCTAGGTGAAGAAGGTACAACATGGAAAGATGGAACAATTATGCAGAAAAATGTCTAGGTGTTCTAAAGCGATAATCTTTTTAAGCTATAGCAAATTTCAACATCTATTAACAGACTATAGAAATTCTATAATTCTGTCAAAAATCTCCCTCAAACTCATATTAAAAGTTCAAACTTTGCATGGTAGCAAGTCCTAGAACGACATTTCACTGTAGAAAGTGACTTATTTTTAATCTTCTCCCTGTCCCTTCTGAGAAAATACAGTACAAAGAATAGTGATGAATTAGGAGACACATGCAAATAAAATTTATCATTTCCTTGACTATTTAAGGAAAGCAGAATCATTTCACTCACAGGACATAATCCTAGACAACAACCTGTACGAAGGAAGTGAAAGATCTCCCTACAGCTACTACTGCAATAACTACTTGTTCTCCTTTTGAAAGTCCCTCAGTTCCCATCTCTGCCCTTCTTAACCCACATTCATATGCAACTTCCATGCCTAGCTCCATCAACCAATTTATTTCAAGCAAGGCCTTTCACACTTTTTCTCCCCCATCTGGGACAAGTTTTTCAGATCCTAACAGCAAACAAATTCTCTGGGCTCTCAAAACTTCCCTTCTCATGACACCCACACAAAAGCATCCAACTCCCTTGAACAAGCAGGGCACTGAAGACTGATGACCACATTATCATGCTAATATTATCCAGCTGCCTTTTTGCACTACATTCATTCTATATGGTGATCCACTGGCTCATTGCATACTTCGGTTGTATTTAAGGAAGTAATGCATGTTCTCCAATTTTTCCTTCCATACTTGTGACACACCTAATGCAATGGTGGCCCAATGCAATTTGATAGCCACCTGTGAGCTAGCCAAAATTTCAGAGGCTAGGTCATGTTAATCTTTTACAACTCAAAACTGTCCTAAAACCCAGAATCAGATTTGTTAGTAGACCCTGGGGCAAAGACCCCTTCTTCCCTTTTAAGTTTTACTATTAGATTTCCTTTCAGCAGCTTCAACTCACTTCTAGCTTAAAATCAAATACATATGAAATAAGATTTATAAGAGTAAAATGTGTAAGACAAAGTTCTCTAAAGAATATACAATATTCATACAGCTTTTCTTCAAATACTTAAAACAGTAAAACATTTTTACTAAGAAAAGCAGCATGACTAAATGTAAGCCAAAAATCCTGAAGATTTGGGGGTTTTTGAAGCTTACTATGTAAAAGTTGGTACACAGAGTACCAGATGTTAGCTTAGGGAGCAAATTCACTCTTGCCCTTCCCCCAGAAGCCAAGAGGAATGCTGCATTATCATCCCTGCATGAAGGCAGATGTGACAGCAGCTGCAGCAGAGCAGGCTGACCTTCGTTTTCAACACTCCCATCCCCTCCCACAAATACTTTTTCCTACCCCCTCTAATTCCTCAGTAGCAACCCATGCCTCTGCCATTTGTCTGGAATGAAGCATAATAGGAATATCCACTGACTCTGAAGACACAGCTGGCTATCACTTGGATTATCCTGAATTCTGCACAGTAATCTTACTATTTCAGTCCTTGACCCTTGTCTCTCTCATAAGAGAACTGAGTTATGAGCATTGTATAGATTCTGTAGACAGTTTAGGTTATGCTTTAATATGACTGTTTTTCCACCAATACATTCTCTTTCAGATCCAAATTGTGGATCTAAAATTTTCAATTACTACTTCAGAGCACATATAGTAAACATGAAAGCTCATGACAGATGAACAGTTGTTTTGATATAGAGCATATGTTGAATCTTCTCTTTGTAGATATTTAAGGCATTTTCCTACTGATAACATTGCAGATCCTGGACACCCTTTGCCAGTGCAGGAGCACCAGCTGACTGTTAGGATCTGAGTCAGTTGATCTAAATCTCCCAAAATGTTGAGATCATCAAAAACCAATTGCAAATTTCCCCACACCAACAATGACTTGCAGAAAGCATAGCAGGCAGATGCAAAGCTATCACAATGCTTATCCTCTGACAGTTAGAGATTGTAATCACTTTTCCCATAGAAGTGTTTAGTGTACCGAGGCAAATATAAAAAAACCCACAATACTCAGAGAGTTGCACAGGCAACTTCAGAAGAAATGCAATCCTTTGGTTTATGACCCTGTGAGAGGTCTCCTTACCTGTACTAGCAAACCACTTCTTTCAGGACTGCCTTAGCCTTTGGTCTGGTCACCAGAGATCAAAGCTGAAGTCAGCTGTTAAAGGGAAAAAAAAACAAATAGCCCAATAACAGAACAGAACTCAAAGCAAGCATGCACTTAAGCTTATGCAGAAGATTTGGGTCAATTCCACACTTTCATATCTATGTTTTTGCAACACCTGAACTAGCTAATTTAGAAACACACTAAGTACCTTTTGGTAGAAGTAAGGATTCCTTCTATACACATTTTTTAATTTTTTTTAAAAAAAAGGAAAAGAAAAAGCAAGAGACATGCGGTTTGTTTGTGAGGTTTCTTACCAGAACTCCCCATTACTTATGCCTGTGCCAACCCACACTATACATAAAAAGTTTTCTGACTTGTCAGAGTTTTCATTTGAACTAGCTGCTTCTCAGTAATTGCATCTACCAGATTGTTCTAGTTGTTGCTTTCAGTAATCAGACTATGGCCTGAAAACCATGAGAGATGTCATTATCTAGGAAGTTTAGTTAAGAGAGACAACTTTAGCCGAACTCCAAAAGAAATACTGAAAGACATTTTAAAACTCCATATTCTCTGCTGCCTTTTACATTGTCTACTACCTAATTATTAAAATTCTGAAAGGTAAGTGGTGGAAAATTACTATACATCCTTTAGCAAGAACGAGTTATTGTAGAACTGAGGCTTATTTTATACAGCAAAACAAAAGTTCTCTCGCTCTAGCAGCACAGTGCAAATACTTGCTTACCAATCTACTACATTTAATTTCTTAGAAGGCAGATTTGAAAAAACAGGCACAGAGTAGTATTTGCAAGTGAGAAAGCATAATAACCTGGCATATGCTGCTGTAACAAGTCAGCAAAGCAGTTGAAAGAATATTGCAGTTAGCATTGATAAGGGGTTACATCCTCAGGCCACTCCATTAAGAAATTGAGAAGAAATTAATCCCATAGGGATACTTCTCTCAACAGAAGTATCATTTAATAAAGGGAAATAGAGATAAAGTGTTTAAGAGACATGCGTTTCTAGCAGACAGGTTTTAAGCGCCATCATGGGAAATACGGAGGGAAGCAAATCTTTAACATTTGATAGAGGTCATTAGATCAACTTAGGAATGGTGAAAATAAGGGCATAATATTTACACAGTATATCATATTTAACATCTTAGTCTCCTGTAATTTGCTAAATTTCATGTTCTAATCATCTGAAAGGCCTAAGAAATACAGTGACTTCTAGAATTTGCAAAATTGAGTTATCATATATATATGCACTAAATAGCTCATCTTTCAAATGAAGCATGACCTCAAACAGCATGATAAAACCTGATAAAAACTCCAAGATTAATAAAATAAAAACTCCAAATAAAAACTCCAGAATTAACATTCACTTATCATTGGTTGCTTATGAATGTGACTAGAACACTTACAGTATCAGACAGGAGTGTTTTCATTAGCCCGAGGCACTATAACCACTTAAATATATCATCAGCATTATACAGCTACTGACTTGTCTCACAGAACTTAGCAAAGAATCATTATCCCATTTCAAAACAATAAAAAGCAAAGTACATAGACGCCCTACATCACCTAATAAGCAAAGAGCCATAAAAGACATAGCCAGTAGCCAGTATTAGCATCAATGCATCATAGTCAACAACTATTGCTCAACTTATTTATTTGCATAGCGCGGCTAGTACACGTAGCCAAATTCTCAATAACAAAGGAAATGAAAGCATAGTTCATGGGCAAGTTATTGTTTAGAAATAACAAAGAGTCAAGCATGAAAATGAAGCTCTCACATTCCAAACCTATCTTTGCTTTCCTCCCACCCCTAGTTAACACAGCCACATTAATGGACAGTATATGCTAATTCTTCTGAACAGGCTTTTCCAGCAGAAGTATCTCAGCAGTAAATTCCACCCAGCTCTAATTATACACTGTAATCTGCCTAAAAGTATGTAGGAATTTTAATTTTGTGGATTATAATAATCTTAAAACCCTTATGAGCTATGCTACTTCAAAAGTTTTATAGCAGGAAAAAAAAAATCTAGCACATATTTTCTGCTTCCTTCGGTGGAGTTATCTGGACTGGAGGTGCAGGATAATCCGACCTCAGCAGCAGCCCTAAATCTTAGTCTACTAAAATGATCCCAGCCAGACCAATGAGAAACCAGGAACCTCTCAAGGCAGCATGGAAATACAAGGCTGGCCAAAAGAAAAGACAGCAAGATGCATTTTCTTATAAGACTTCAAGAGAGTTGGTCTCTCCCAGCACGTAGCCCAAAACTAGGCAAAGTCCAAATCAACAGTTTCATAATTAGAAGTACTGACAACAGGGAAACACAGACTCATTTAGATTGGAAGAGACCCCCCAAGCTTCAGTTTAAAAGTACATCTTTTTTTAAAAAAAGCATATTTATGTAATACGGATCGATGCATATAAATATTTAAGAATTGCAGACAGTACAGAGAGCAGCTGCACAGCTCCCTTCCCCTCCGGTGTCAGCCCGTCTCTAGCGCCGTAATGGCTAAGCAGATATTCTATGACCGTACCTAGGTATGAAACCTTTGAAACTTCGTCATCCTTATTCAGCACGACAGTTCATCCCTGTCAGGTCACAGGACCTCAACAGGGTCCGGATTAAAGCACTACTACCTCCAATTTGTCATTAAAACTTGTGCCTGCGCACCCAAGAAAAAAATGCCCCCAACTGTAAAGGCTGTGCAAGAGCCGTGAGGGCTTCCAGCCGCGAAACGAGCCGCCGTGCGCTGCGGGAGGAGGCAAGGGAAGCTCCCTGGAAGGTGAAGGATAAAGCCTGCCCCGTGCCGCCCCGTTCCAGGCAGGGATGCGGGGAGCGGCGGAGGGGAGAGGCCGCTGCCCCCCGGCTCAACGGCTCTGCCTCTCCGCGGGACCCGGGAGGCGCCCTCCGGCTACCGTAAAGCTCCCCCGGCCGATGCCGAGGCCCCTCCGCCGGGAGCGGAGCCCATGTCACACCCCCCGGCTGCCCCGGCACACGGCGGGCACGCCGACAGCGCCCGGCGGCCGCGCAACGCGACAGAGTGCGGCCCCGCGGCCCCAGGAGCCTCGGCACAGGGCTCGGGACAGCGCCGCTCCTCTCCCCACGGCCCGGTCCTCAGCCAGCCGAGGAAACGGTCGGGAAGGAACGGAGCCAACGGAGCGCCAAACGCCTCCCCAGGCACAGTCTAACGCGGGCGGGAGGCCAAGCCACAGCCGCAGCGTCGCCGGTTGCCCCCGGGCCCCCTCCCGTTCCCTCCCCGGAGCACTCACCCAGCAGACGCCGCCTCAGACTCCCCCCGGGCCAACCTCGTTCCCGGCAGCCTCCGCGCCTCAGGCGCGGCTCCGACTCGCGCACCCGCGGCTCGAAACCAACTCACGCGAGATCTGGCCGGCAGCCGCCCGCAGCGCCTCGAGCCCGGCGCGGCACCTCCCTGCACCACGTGACGCTCCCAGCCCTATCGCTGGGTCTCCGTAACAACTCGTGCTGCCATGGAAACAGCACGAGCTCCCTCCCCTTACCAGCCCCCCCCCGCGGCTCGGGCGGGGGAGCGGGGCCGGGCGAAACGCCGCGAGGTTTCTGCGCCGTTCTGCGGCAGCCCAATGAAATCTCGCCCCAGGTCTCGCGAGAGTAGGCTGCGCGCCCTCCCCCCTCCCCGAGCACGATGCCGCGCAGGAATGTGAAAGGCTCCCGCCCGCCGCCATTTTCTTTCTTTCTTGGCAGGCAGCGAGTGGGGCAGGAGGCGGTAGCGGAGCGAGTATGGCGGACTATTCCACGGTGCCCCCTCCTGCTTCGGGCGCGCCCGGGGGAGGCGGCGGTGGAGGTGGAGGAGTGAACGATGCCTTTAAAGACGCGCTGCAGAGGGCTAGGCAGGTGTGTGTGTGTAACGTGGCACTGCCACGTTAATCAATGGGCCCTCGGGTCCGGGGGCCTGGAGGCAGCTGCTGACCAGGCCGCGGCGCCTGAGACGCGGGAGGAGTCAGCGGGCTGCGCCCTGGCGACGCTCGGCCCTGGGGAGACCCGCGGAGGGGCCCCTCGGCCA
>VZRW01008816.1:512540-552335 GCA_013398125.1 Aegotheles bennettii
GGCGGAGGGGAGGGAGGGAGGGAGGGAGGGATGAGGGCGGGCGGCCCCGCCGTGCTGCCCGTATTGTGTTCCCCGGGGCGGCCGCGGTGCCCGCTAACCTGTTCAGACCGGTTGGGCAGCGCTGCGGCCTGCGGAGCGAGGGCTGCCTCTCGGAAGTTCTTTATCCCCAAGTTTTATTTGTAGCTTTCGCGCCGCGGGGGCGATTTTCCCATTATTTCTCGGGCAGTATTTTCGCCTGGGTTGGTAACACCCCGTCGCGGTTTTGGCAATATTTGAAGACCCGGTGTAGTCGGGACTACTCAAGGTTTGAAATAGTTTTAGCGGCCAAGGCCTCTGAGATACTGCTGTGTTCCGTGAAGAATGGAGAGAAGAGGAAAAGCCCCTTCTAGATAAAGTTTCTGGTGTTTGAAGGGCAGGGTTGTGGTTTGTTTTTTTCAACCGATGAAGAAAACACAGGAAGCTTTGCTACTGAAGGATGAACACGAATCTCCTGAAGACATTAAAAAATACAACTTCTGTGAGCAGAACTGTTCATAGCAGCAGCCTTCTATTTACTTATTTGGGGTCATTTTAATATGCATTGTCCAAATAGCTTTAAATCCTTTAGAACTGGGATAAATTAGCTCTGACTGAAATTTATTATTTTTTTTTTTACTTACAACATCTGCCTTTGTTTAGATTGCAGCAAAAATTGGAGGTGATGCTGGCACATCAATGAATTCAAACGACTACGGTTATGGAGGACAAAAAAGACCTCTTGAAGATGGAGGTATGCACTCGTTACTGCTGCATTTATTTTTGTTGAGTATGGCCACGGTGCCAGAACGATTGCAGGTGGTTCTTTTTGTTCGTGTTTGGTTTTTTTTCCATAGCACAGCTTAAAAACATTTTGTTCCCTTTATAGATCACGACATGCTTTTTCATTTTCAGTTCAATGGGGAAATTTGTTTTAAGCCATTGTGCTCTAACCTGAAGTGAATGTAAGCCTGTTTTTTAAAATATTTTAAATATGGATTAAATGCTGTAAACAGGAAACTGTATGCTGGGAAGGGGGGGTGGATAAATTTATGTTAGAGAAATTGCTTATACAGGTATGTCATTTAAGTCTTTTGTTGTTGTGTAGGACTTACTATGGTTTGTAAATTGCCATTAGAGTAGGAAGTGCTCACTTCGTAAATTTGTTTCATATACTTTATTACTGTGCAGTTTCAAATAAAAGTACTAATGCATTTCATTGTAAAAGCATAGGACTTTAAAAAAAGACAGGAAAGTAAATTTTCCACCTTGTAGACACTTTTGCTTAGTCTAATATTTAGCCTATAGCATGTGTGAACCCTGATAAGATCATATTTAAATCTTCTAATTTGTTGCAGCTTTTTGGATTTGCCTTATACCACAGTGAAGTTTTCTCCTGAAATGTGTGTGTGTCTTCTTCTGTCTCTTACTAAGCAGCCAGTTCGAACTTAACAGGGTTTGATATGTTTAGTGTACACACAAAATCCTGGCTAAATTGTGGAAAGAAATCTCTGAGCTTGTTGAAATGTTCTCATAGGTCTCACAAAAGAGCAATGCCTTTTTTTCCTTTGAGAGGATTGAAACTCAGTCTACAGAATGTAACCAAGGCTTTGTATCAGGAGTTCTTGTGTCCTGTAATAAAGGGTTTTTTTTTCTATTAACGGTGAGGTTTTTAATATACAAAAATGAGCTAATGATGCTTCAGATGATATATGTAATGTATTCTTTTTATTTTATGTGTAGATGGCTCTTGGACAAGTCCGAGCAGTACAACACACTGGGAGGGAATGCCCTCTCCTTTTAAAGGCAGGAATTTTTATTTATTACCTGTGTTTAGTATGTAAACATGACATAAACTAGTGGATCTTTCTGGATTGACACAAATATTTCTTGGAATATGTGTCTGAGTTTTTGCTGCACATAAGTTATGGTGGTTCATGTAACCTTTATTTTGGGGTGGGAAGGAAGCATCTGAAGTCTTATCTTTTCAGATATAGGTTAATTATGCCTTTTAGTCCTTTACTGTACAGAAAGGATTTGGATGGTAGTGATGTAGTTGCTTTGAATCTGCTTTTTTTTGAAGTTTTATGCTATGAAATGCGTGATATTTGGTAGGAATTTCATATTGACATTCAGATTGAGATTGCATTGCCATGTGATACTGTTGTATTTTCAGATGTCTGATCTAGATTTGTGGTCATTGTCAGAATTTTTTTTCTTTAAATCATTGTTGATTTTTGTATGGATTTTCTTTTTTTTTTTTTTTTTCTTTTTTTTTTACAATAGAAGCATCATTAGCTTGAGCAACCAACAGAGCTAAACTTTGTTCCTTGTCTTAGTTAAGTTTCAGTGACTGGGTATCTGAGCAATCTACAGTGTGTTCTGAAAACTGCCTTTTGTTAAACCACCGAGTAGATATTACGGAAAAACCTAACATCTTTTCAGCTATACTAACCAAGTGCTGAGTGTTCGTGAGATTCTTTCTTTTATTCAGATGATCAACTCCCTGAAATTGGAGGAAAAAAAAAAGAAAGGAAAGGGGTACTAAAATACACTGGAAAGTTACAATTCACACTAAAAGGTGTAAACACTTCTTGAATTTCTTGGCAAAAAAAATTTTAAAAATCTTAATTTTGCAGATCAACCAGATGCTAAGAAAGTTGCTCCTCAGAATGACTGTAAGTAATTTTTATTTTGTTGCCAAAAACCCCTAAACAAGTATAACTTTGTCAGAACAAGAATTTGAAACAGTGTTCTGGTAGGTGATACTTGAATCAGTAAGGTCAGAGGAATGGCTGGGTGTTTGTCCTGCTTTCTTAAAGCAGTGTGAGTCTGCTTTGTAAAACTGACAATATGGTTAGCAACAGCTGAGCATCTTTTTAGCTATTTTGAAACCTCTTGATAATGCTTATTGAGAAGTCAGCTTGGGAGAAAGTTGATACAATTTAATTTTATTACTAAAGGAGAGGCCTAGTTATACTATTTGTTTGAATTTAATTTTAATAATATTTGTTTATAGCGTTTGGAAATCAATTACCACCGATGCATCAACAACAAAGGTAAGAGTTACACTGCATCTTATGTGCTGAAAGTGGTTTCAAGATACTTTTTTTTCTGAGGAAGTGGTATCAGTGCATTAGAACAATTACTCTGTATTTGTTGACCTGTTGAAATATACCTTCAGCAAGTCCCAAACCAAACACTTAAAATGTATCTGCATTGCTGTCTCTTTCTCTTCACAGCCTAGGCTGTCCATCAGACTTACTAAAAGGACGTGTTGCTGGTTTTTACTATTGGGCAGCATAGGTAGCATAACCAGAAGTTGGAATTGGATCTGAAGGGGAAGGGGGTGTCGCTATCTTGTAAATAAAAAGGAAAGCTAATGGATTTTAAAAAAAAAGAATAAAAAAGTGATATTTAACACAGCATATTGCTCAGTCAGTTACATTTGCTGCAACTTAGTAGTTTTCTCCACTTGTTTCTTCCCTAAACAACCATGTGCAACTGTTATCCTTAAGCTTTGGCTGGTTTTTGTGGGCAAGATGCTGAAATTTCTGTTTTCAGCAGACTTCGATGGATATACAGATGAAACTTAAAGGTCTACATTGGCCTTTTCTGTACCACAGGTGTTAATAGTAAAGAAGATGAAAGAAACATTGCATATTTTAGCTTTTTGTAGTCACTTTTGTAAATTGTTAGTTTACTTAGTACTGTGCTTGCATATAGTGTCTTTTAAAGGCAGTAAGAGGCAAGTAAGCCGGGGTGATAGTGGGGACACTAGCTTGCTTGATTTTAATGGAGAGATATATATATATATATATAAAAATTTAATGCCAGTTTGGTCTCTGAATGGTCATTGTCTTTTGTTTGATTTAACATTCTCTGTAGGTCTGTGATGACAGAGGAGTACAAAGTTCCAGATGGAATGGTTGGATTCAGTAAGTAGTATGGATGTGTTGTTGTAGTATTGTGAGGGATGTTAGCAGATGCTGTTAATACAAATAATCTTTCTATATTTTCTTTCTCCAAGTAATTGGCAGAGGTGGAGAGCAGATCTCGCGTATACAGCAAGAGTCGGGCTGTAAAATACAGATTGCACCTGGTAACTATTTGTGGGGTTTTTTCCTTTGTTTATTTTGGTGGGGGTTTTTGGTAGAATGTTCAGAAGGCTAATTGTTGCTTCTAATTGTTTGCACCTTCATTTAAGGTATATTTTAACATTTTGTGCTAATCGCCAATAGCACTTTCTAAGGAAATGCAAAATGTTATGATACACTGATTATTCTACTCCAGTGAAGTTTCAGTAGTTTGTATATTATATTTCATTTCATAATCTCTTTCTGACTTAACACTGCAGCTGAATTGGTTTTATTTTATTGCCACAGATAGTGGAGGCCTGCCTGAGAGATCATGTATGCTAACTGGAACACCAGAGTCTGTTCAGTAAGTAAAACAAATCCCATGTGTTCATATTTAACTGTGCAATACACTTCATTTTTTTAGATCTAAGTTTAATCTAGGTACTATGTTAATAATACTATGTTTTTGAAGGGGCAGTCTGGTAACAAATACATACATAAGAAAAAAAGGCCCTGAACCTGCACTCAGATCCTTCAGCGTACTTGGAATTTTAAGAAAAATATGGAACTTCAAGTCCAAATCTTGTTGTAGATAATACAGGGTGTTTCAAAAAGATGGACCCAATTTCAATTGAAGGTCCATTTCAAAGGAGTCTATCTTTTTGAAACACCCTGTACTTAACTAACCATGCACTCATTTCAGCTTGAAAATGGAATGTCTGAACATATATTGAAAAGAAATATGTGCTAAAAAAAAACTATTAACCATAAATTGGAAGATCACAGGGAAATGTGGAATATAGTAATGTGTAAAATTAGGAGTTACTCAAAGCACCCAGCCTATCAGAGTTCTTCAATGTTCCTGGTATAAATTAACATATACCAAAAGTTACGAAAGTGTTGTCTGTGATACCTATCAGCAAAGTTAACTTTTGCCTTCCTGTGTTCAGGGAAGAGGATGATAACAGTGAAAATGGGTGTGTTTTACTGGCACAGAGGTTATATAACCACTTGAGGACTGACTTATCCTGACTTTGCTAGAAAAGATCTTAAGTGTAGTAGTGCATTTGGTATTACTTCATTTATGTTAGCTGCTTCCACTTCAGGTTTGCAGGTAAGGCCTGCAGCTACATGTTTTCCTTTAGGAAAGTACATGACATTGTCTTACATTGCAGCCAAAGAGGCTGCTATTAATGAAGTCATTCCTTTATGGGAATTTTTTTCTAATTATAGCTTATTCTGCTCACATGCTGGAGGGAAGAATTTGTAACTAGCATTAGTACTGTAATCATGATTTTACTCTGCTGGCAACTGACTTACATGCATGGTGAATATATACTTGCTTTTGTCCACTATTCTGGTAACGGGTACAAATGTCCTTATTTTGCATGCTGAATCAAGCAGCAGCTATCAGAGTACTTGGTGTTAAAGCTAGTTTTATTTTACAGTCTGGGTTTTTTTTTGCCTTTTTATAAAACTTAATATAAAATTTATCTGTCTTAAGATTGGCTGTTAGTAGCAAGTGATACTTGTAGGAATAAGTGTATTTATAAATGTATATATTGCTTCACAGATCAGCAAAAAGGTTACTTGATCAGATAGTTGAAAAGGGAAGACCTGCACCTGGCTTTCATCATGGTGATGGACCTGGAAATGCAGTCCAAGAAATAATGATTCCAGCAAGTAAAGCAGGATTAGTTATTGGAAAAGGTGGAGAGACAATTAAACAATTACAGGTATATATGTATCCTCCTTTAAATGTGATAATATAGAATCTGCATGTGGGTGGGTATTGACCTCCCTTCTGTCAAACAGGAGCGGGCAGGTGTCAAAATGGTTATGATTCAAGATGGTCCACAGAACACTGGTGCAGACAAGCCCCTTAGGATAACTGGAGACCCTTATAAAGTTCAAGTAAGGAGTCTTTCAGAATTCAAAGCATTTTAAAGTCCATTCTGATGTTGCAGTACCTAAATGAGCTTTCATTCTTCTTTTAGCAAGCCAAGGAAATGGTGCTGGAGTTAATTCGTGATCAAGGTGGCTTTAGAGAGGTGCGCAACGAATATGGGTCAAGAATAGGAGGAAATGAAGGGATAGACGTAAGCATGGTTGAAAAACTTGTTCACTGTATTTTGAGATGTTGACATTAAAATGTTTAATACCACTGAAAGCTCTTAAATTCCAAAAGTGGTTGTGGCATGTAAGTACTACTTGATCATTGCTGAAATTATGACTCTAAATCCTGTGCAGCATTCACTTTACCAGCAGTTCTGAACAGTTTCAGCTAGCTGGAGATTTTTAGCAAATAAGTTTTATGGCTAAGTATATAATGTCATTATAGAAATTGGAGTTTGGCCATTACAGAAGAATATTTATGTCCATCTATTACGCAAGTCATGAGCCTTGTAACTGTTCATTAAAGGTGATACTGAAAGTTTCATCCGCGCTTTAGGCCCGTTAGAACTTCTGTTGTTTGATGGTGAGAAGCAAAATACCCACTGGAATTGCTGCCACTGTGAGAACTTGTAGCGCTTATGGTGTTTTTGATGCTTTTGTCCAGTATTTGCTAGGCTTGTGACTTGTTATTTAAAAAATCCACGCTTCAGAAAGCCGTAAGTGGCATAGGACTGGCCCTAGTTTACCATTCTAATATGTGATCCTTTAATTTTGTGAATTTGGTAGGAATATTTGCATCAATGTCTTGACTTTTTTTTTTTCCTCTTTAAAGGTTCCAATACCACGATTTGCTGTAGGTATTGTAATTGGAAGAAATGGAGAGATGATAAAAAAGATACAGAATGATGCTGGTGTTAGGATCCAGTTTAAGCCAGGTAGGTAATGTGTCCATAAGTTTCTGTGAATTGAGTGAAAATTCACTGGAGTACGTATACTGGAATGGTTTGTTTTTATTCCAGATGATGGAACAACTCCAGATAGAATAGCCCAAATCACAGGGCCTCCTGACAGATGTCAGCATGCTGCAGAAATTATTACAGATCTCCTTCGAAGTGTTCAGGTTGGATAATATGTTGTTTACCATTTCCATTTACCATGTTTACCATTACCAAAATCTCCTGCCAGACTTCTGGAAAGACTTAAACATTTAAAAACTAGTGTGTACCTTCAGAAAATAATTTAATGGTGTCATTTGAATCTACTTAAAGTTCACTCTGGAACATGAATGTTTGCTTTTACAGTTAAGTTTTGCAACTGTCAGGATGATAATACTGATTCAAAGTCACGGCAGTTGCAGAGCTGCTTATTCTGTTGTCTCTTATTAAAAGCTGATGCTGTTACTTTTGGTTGTAATTGGTGTTTAAAAGACTATTTAAATGCTTATTTTGAGATAAGCCCCACTGCTACATTTACAGAAGGCAGACAAATTACTTCTTTGTACATGTGAAACGTTCTGCTTTCTTCTATGTCCTTTCCTTCTTCACCTTTCATATGCGGAGTTGTGCGGAGCATCTTAAAATGTAATACAGGTTTTCTGGAAAAGATACTATTTTAACTTTTGAAACTATCTGAGTAGTAAGTCAGTTTCTTCTTACATGGTGTGATGTAACTAGTTGGCATTAATAATTTGTTTGCAGTAATTCTTATAGAACATGCTAATTTGTTGCTTTTTGTTTTTAGGCTGGTAACCCTGGTGGACCAGGACCTGGTGGTCGAGGAAGGGGTAGAGGCCAAGGCAACTGGAACATGGGGCCTCCTGGTGGATTACAGGAATTTAATTTTATTGTACCCACTGGCAAAACTGGATTAATCATTGGCAAAGGCAATATATCTTATATATGTGTATTTATATGTAGTTAAACTCTCAGCTTTTCTAGTTCTACAAATAGCCATACTAGAGAGATGTTTCAAGAGAAGCCTTTCCTTCTTGTTTCATGTACAGTAGAGCAACATAATACTGCTAAATCATAACACTCCTAATACTCTTTTCAGCTTTTCCTCACCAAAACAGATACACCAGTAGGTAAAACTCAAGAACCAATCAATTTATCTAACCCATTTTTTTAAAAAAGTAATGAGTTATGTTGGTAGTGTTTGGTAGATTATTAGATAATGTATGTTATATTATTATAACTTGCATTTGATACTACTTGATTAGCCTAGTGTTATTGCATCTGTAACTCATTCTTAAAGCTAACTTTCACGTATTCCAGTGAAGATCTTTTACAGTGTAATCCTGTAACAGTTTCTTACCTGTGTGTTTGTTAAAACGGTTACTTCTCAACTAATTTTGTTTTAAAAATCATTTACTGTATGCTTCTAAATGAATGTGTTTTCCAGACACAACAAATAGGCTGACATAGTTCAGTTCTTGATGTGGAAGGTTGATTGATATTATTTATTTTTTTAAAATGCCAAATGACCCGTTTTGAAAACATTGTACCTACTAATGATACAAGTAACTGCTCAGAATACTGTAAGAGGAGGAAATAGTTTCATTCCTTAAACTTTCTGGTTTTAGTGTACTTGGAAAAATGTGGACTTCACCATCGGGTCAGCTTCTACATTGTTTCTGTCATCTGTGCTTGCCTGCTGCTTTAGAGGGAAGTTAGGCTTTAAGGTTGTATTTACGGATAACCGCAGTATCAATTGTTATTCATGTATAATCTTAGGTCTTTACATGAATGGAAAAAAGCAGACAACATTTTAGGAATTCTTTGCTGGTTTTTCTGAGTAACAATATTGTGGTCTTTAATTTAAAAAATAAATTATTTTTACTAGCTTATTGCAATCAAAGCTCTATACTACACTGAAGAGGCTTGTTTTTAAATTGTTCTTAGAATGTTTTTGCATGGCTCTTTAAAATAGGTGTCTTTTCACTTCTCTATCTTCATCTTCCATGCGGTTGACTTTCCCTGATTTGAATCTTATCATTTTCACTTTGATGCATGTCATAAAAACTGTATGTTGCATTGTAGGTGGTGAAACTATTAAAAGCATAAGCCAGCAGTCTGGTGCTAGAATAGAACTTCAGAGAAACCCTCCACCTAATGCAGATCCAAACATGAAGATGTTTACTATCCGTGGAACACCCCAGCAAATAGATTATGCACGACAACTTATAGAGGAAAAGATCGGAGTGAGTATATAGTTATATTTTTGTTTACTATTGTGACTAAACAGAATAGGAAGTGAGTCTCCTTTGTGGAGACTTTTCCATTTCACTTTCAAATTACTTAATCACATAATAATTGATAATAAGAAATGGTGGTCTGGGTTTGAAATAATATAAACAACTTAAAATAGAAAGAAATAGTTGCTTTCTTCAATGTAATAGTGTATTTTTTTAAGATGTGTTCTTGAAGATGCCTGCTTTGTGCATAATGAAAAAATTCATGAATTCAAAGATATCCTTCATGTTGTTAAAACTACATGTTTCGTCTTTCAGTCTCAGTATGCTTAGGTAGAGTTTTAATCCAAGTTTACATTCTTTAAATTCCCTGCACCTCTGTTTGCGTGTGTATAGGCATAATCAAATTTACTACCTGTTTTTTTTTGTACCTTATCTTACAAACAGGTTTAATAAGCAAGATCAGCCAGATTTAGATGTATCGGTTTATTTTAAAACACTGATAGTCTGTTTTAGTTTGTGGGGGTTTCTTTAATTCAATGTATAGAAAAATCTGTTTTTTTTTGTAAAGTTTCTCATTTCCTCAAGAAAGAACTGAAATAAATGCAGGGTTTTTTTAGTTGCTGTTATTGCCACGGCTGCTTTTCACTCTTCTTTAACTAGCCATAAGCCTAATAATCCTTGAAAAGACTGGGAAATGTCTTTATTTAAAAACAATCAAACCTTTTAGATTATATTATTAAATCGTTCAGATTTTTGCTTATGAACTGCTGAAAAAATGGAGAATTTTGAGGTTTGTTTAAATCTGTGTGCTACTCTTGTTACAGGGTCCAGTAAATCCATTGGGTCCACCTGTTCCACATGGACCCCATGGTGTTGTTCCTGGCCCACATGGACCTCCTGGACCGCCAGGTCCTGGTGCTCCCATGGGACCATATAATCCAGCTCCTTATAATCCAGGGCCTCCTGGCCCTGCACCTCAGTAAGTACTGCTTCAGCTAGCTTCCTTTTTTGTAGGTTGACCCTTGGGCTGGCTTTCACTGTGTATGTATGACTTGATCTCTTATAGTGGTCCTCCAGCTCCCTATGCTCCACAAGGATGGGGAAATGCATATCCGCACTGGCAGCCACCAAATCCACCAGATCCAGGTAAGAAATGTCTCAGTTGTACTATAGTGTGGGTGTTCTTTGAGTACATCCATTTTGTCCTTATAAGTATACACGTTTCACAGCTCATTTGTGTTACACTGGCAAATCTGAAAATGCCCCTCTTCTTAAGGCTTTTCTTTACTGATTGTCAGTTTATGTGTGTTTTGGATGTTGAAATTCATGTGTTACAGTTGGAATATGCTTCTTTTAGTAAATGTTAGATACTGCATCCCAATTTATGAAACTTTTTGCAAGACTCTTGGCTAACTGATTTTGTGCAATTAGTTCATTTTTCTTACAATGGATGTTTTTACATAAAGTTCTCTAATGAGGATGTGTTTTCTTTCCCTAGTAGTCAATGACTTTGTATTGTATTTTAAACAATGCCCCTTACAATCTCATTGATCCCAACTTTGCACAGTTTATGCTATGTTCCATATTTCTAGCTTTTGCTTACCTATACGAAGATTGCTTTTCAGAGCCTGGTACAAATGTACTTTTGTTCAGTCCTTTTTGAGGGATAAAGCCTCTGTTGAACTGCTGTTAACACAGTAAAACTAGTTAGGATTGTGTATTTTGAGCTTTTGCTTGTAATAGTTTTTGTATTTTCTTCTGAAACCCATCTTTCTAGAATCTGTTTCATCTATTTGTTTATCTTTGTCAAGACCAGGATTTTTTACTTAATTACGACTGCCCCAAATTGTAGTATCCTGCTTTTCTTTAAGTCACATGCTTTGGTTGGACTAAAGCATATGGGGAAACGGAACTGCAGTCACAGAAGGCATGGTAAGGCTAGATGCTTGAGTCACTTGTACCTCTTTTTTTGAGGTGGAGCTTATTCAGAACTTCAGCCAAAAGATCTCGATTTTATTTTTGTTATAAATGGAATAAATATTTTCTGATAGCCACTAGTCCTGACAGAAGTTGCAGTAGTGAAAAGGTGGGGGTGGGGGCGCTTTGGAGGATGTTACAATCTACAGAGTGTTCTATTCATGTTCAAGACTTTTATATATCCTTTCTTGGCAAAGAACCATCTCTGGTTTCATTTCCCTAACTTATATAAAAGGTAGCTCTGTATGCATTCAGTTTAGTAATTATAATTGCCTATTGTCATTTTTAAAAGCAGGATGATTCACAATGACTTGAAGTCTCAGCATACCAAAAGTGTCATTTAATCCAGAACCACTGCCAAAATATTACAGCCTTTTTCTTACCACCTTTCCTTTTTTTATAAAGTAATTCATCCACATAAAGGTCTGTAAGAAAAATGGCACCTTGATATCTTGATTGTGATTTTATAACCGTTTTTTAGCTAAATACTTATCTTAAAAATCTAATGAAGTTTTGCTATGTGCAGTTGAAGTTGGTGTTTCTTTCAACTTAACATTTATTTGGATGAGGTTTGTACTGTTGTCCACTCTAGTCACTCATTTCAGTGTAACAAATGGGTTATTTTAGTATTTTTTTCAGAGGTGCTTTCTCCAGAACCGTGCTTGCCTCTTGTCACGTGAAGGTGGAGCTAGTTACTGCAGTCAGATTTCTTTGGAAATTTAATGAATCCCACTGTGTTCTTCTAGAGAAGTAGCTACTAAGGGGAAGGAGGGGGGGAACCAAGCAATGGCTTAGTTGATATTTGCAGGTAAACTTAGAATATAGTACCTGTTAGTTTAAATCCCCCATTACGGATAGAAGCAGTGTAATTTAAAAAGGAAACAGCGTGTTACATTGTTTTCTGTATGCTAATACTGCTGTGTGCATTTTACCTGGTTACATCCGACTTTAATGTTAAATTAAATACTGCAAGAAATTCGTTGTATTGTGGATTTCTTCTCCTTGATTGCCTTTTTCAGGGGATTTCTTCTTTCTCTTCCATTACTCACTGCCTTACCTATTTTGTGTTTGGGGAGAAATGTGCTTCCATTCCCATATAGTTATTCTGAAGTATTGGTTGTGTCAGTGTCTTTATGTGAGGTTCTTTCTTCAGTTGGCTGCATTTATTTGCAGGTATTTTTATTCTTCAAGGTTGCAAGTAATGTTGAACGATATTGGTTGTGTTACAGAACATTATGTTCCCTAATAGTAGATTTGCAGTTTTTGTGGATTGCCAATCTCATAATGTAATCACTCTCTGTGATTCAGCAAGAATAAGTCATTCTTAAAGGCTGTATGTGAAAAATGGAGAAGTAAGGCTCTAGGAGGCAATGTTGTTGGCCTGCTTAGATGTAGTTAAAAATAAGGGAAGCATGGGGATAGCTGCAGAAGATGCAAGTGTTGCTACTACTTCTACTAAAAAGCAGTAAGTAAACAGTGATGCTTTATAGCCACGTATGGGGATTCAGGTTCCTAAAATAGTATGTGTTTTTATATTTTACTGTTACCTTAAAGTTTAACTGACAAACATTGCAAATACCTAGTAAGATTTGTACTCTTCTGTTTTAGAAATATGTATTTGGCATGCCTCCTCTGCCAGTGTCATTAGTGTGAGGTTGTAACAGAAGTAAAACCACTAAAATTATTTGGTGCTAGAATGATTCCTTCTTGCTACCATTTAGTAACATGACTGTTTAAATAAACTTGAAATTGTTTCCGTTTATCACATTTAAAAATTAGTAAATAACATTGTAGTAGTAAGGGTTCTAGAATGATTTTTATCTCCTCAGTCCTATGAAAGTATACTTTGTACAATGCACTTGTTTGAAACCTGACCAAAAATTTGTGCTAGAAAGTAAAGATACTTGCAGGATGTGCATGGTTATTTGGTTTAGATGGATTTTTCCTTAGAGGAAGATGAGTGCTTAGGACAGGGGTAATTGAGGACAGCACTGTGTTCATATTGCATTTATAAATGCTTACGTTTTGCTTTCATAGGTAAGCCAGGAACAGATCCCAATTCAGCAGCGTGGGCAGCCTATTATGCTCACTACTATCAGCAGCAAGCACAGCCACCACCTGCAGCCCCTCCTGGTGGGCCAGCTACAACCCAAACTAATGGACAAGGTAGCTGTTCAGTAAAATGGATAAACTTCTTGTTGCTGGGGGTGTGGATGCCCCATAATCTTTGATTATTGTCTTCATATATTGGGTAAATTTATTGTCAGGTAGCTGGTTTTCTTGGGAAAGTTTTGCTTACAGCCTTCAATGTTGCTCTTCTTAATTTCATCAGTAATAAGGTTCATGTACTTATCTTGTAATATACTCCAAAGAGAATTTTGCTGCAACTTGGGCTTACTTAATTGCATCTACATAGTGCAGTCAATCATAAGTAAAAGTGGAATGAGCCACATTGTTGACTGTTGTTTGCATAAATGGTTGCATCACTTCCAGTGGTTTTAGGGCAAACACAACTGTAGTATTTAGTTTTATTAGTATAATTGTTACGCCTGGGTGAGGTTTGCCATTTAAATTTTAGGTAGTATTCTGTGCTGTGAGTGGCGTGCATTTCCAGAATCTTGAAAACATAGTGAACGCTTTAAACAATTCTTTGTAGTGTCTTTTACTGATTGTTTCTGTTTATAGTAGCTTGTACCACATAGGTCTATCATGTCAGATTTGAGTGGTGTTATTTGGGATTATTACTGAAAAATTCAGCTGATCAGTTGTAAATTGTTATATTTATGAAATAAAACCCAATAGTTTTATTTTTAATATTTTTAATGTAATTCAGGAGATCAGCCAAATCCAGCACCAGCAGGACAGGTCGACTATACCAAGGCCTGGGAGGAGTACTACAAAAAAATGGGTACGTGTGCATGTTGTTTTTTCTGTGGTTGCATAATGGAGTGCTTTAGTAGTCTTCCATATCTCATTTGATTATTTTTTTACACACACACACAAGAACGCACAATCCATGTGGCTTCTGAACCATATATTGCTAGAGCCCTTAAACGCTGCAGAAAAACAGACTTTAAAAATTGTGTTGCTTAAGGCATTTACTTGTACTCAAGCTAGTAATCACTTTGCAAAAATAGTTCATATGTAATGAGATGTCAGTATTTGTCATTGGGAAACAACATCTTTTAAGTACTTAAATCTGAGTATTTTTAAAGTATATTTCATAAGTTTTTTTGGAGTTGAACTTTCATCTACTTTACGAAGCTGTCACTTTTCTTGTTTGGTAATTGTTTCCTAATGCTCTTAAGGATTACAGGTATTTTCTTTAACTTGCTTTCTGTGTTCCAGGTTATTAGAGCATCATAACTGCTTTCATTTATATCATGTAGGTTTGTATGCTGAGGACTAGTGGCCTTATGAACGCTAGTGCCTTCTTTGGTAACTCTGTCCAGACATACAGCAGCATCTAGTTTGGATTTTTTGTTTGTTTGAGTGGGAGGGTTTGGTGAGCTTTTTGCCCTTTTCTAACTGCACCCTGTTTCCTCATGGAATATTAAAAATCATTTGAAGTTAAAGTTAGTAGCATGGTTAGTTCCTCTTACCAGCCTCCTACGAGGTTGATCTCGGATTATTTGCCAAGACATAACTACCCTTAATCTTTTATTTTGGCACAGCATAATTGAAACAGAAAGCATACAATGATTATTTACTTCAAGAAAAGTATCAAACTTAAGAAAATTGCAACAGAACTCCCAAACACGTGATTTTTAAGATGTGATGGGCCTTTCCATTTTCCATCTTCCTGTTCCATTTAACTACTTTTTATCAATGTACTGTCTCTGTTAGTTCAGCTCGCATTACTCAGTGCAAAGTTGTGCATTTTTTTCACTGTCTTTTTAAAAATAATGTAATTGTTGGTAGGGGCTCTGCCATCTTTTTAATTTGGTATCTCTCTGGAAAGTAGTCTGGGTTGCACTAGTCTTGCATTTGCTCTAATTAAATAATAGCTAGTTACAGGGTGTTGGGATAGAATTTCTGGGACCAAGTCCAAAAATTAGTGTGAACCCAAAAACGATAGACATTAGAAGATGTAAAGAATTGCTCTTAAAATGCAAAATAAAAAAAAAAATCACAAGGTAATAATCAAGAAGAAAAACAGAAGGACAGTTCTGATCTTAATTTCTTTTTCTACTTCAAGTTGAGTTCTTTGCCTGAAGGAGAACTCTTGATGTTTGGACCTGTATAACTTGACTGGAAATCATAAGAACTTCTTGCTTCTTCAGCATGTTGAAAATCTTCATATGGAAGATATTATTTCTTTTAAGATCCTCTTAGAGAAGAGGAAGAACTGACGAAGTGAGGAAGGGCAGAGAATTCACATAGAGTTGATTCAGAGCGAAATAGAGGTGTTTTTTCCCACCTCCTTAACAACAATGCTAAGAAGTAGTAGATCTGAGGAACAGGAAGGCTGTCCATCAGCAAGTTTGTGTGTTCTCCAAGCTCTCAAGTACAGATAATACTGTTTGTGCTTCCTACAATACTGTAATGCTTTTGTCCCCATTAACTTGTGGAAAAGGGGGGAGGTAGGAATTACAGGTTGCTCACTCACTAACTCTTTCAGATTTTTCACAGCACAGATAATTACATAATCAGCGGTTTTGGAGAACTGAACTGAAACTTGGGACTTGCTGAGCCCAAGGATTTTATTTTTGCTGCTGAAGAACCTACATTGATAATCCATGTGGCAAGCTTATGAGGGTGATGGTAGTGAGCTGAACAAGTTGGATGTGATACTGCAGTTGGTGCTTTAGATTTTCTCATACTTTTAAGTATGCGTGATCTGAAAACTAAAGCTTTCCTGAATACTCCCATCAAAACCATAATACTGTTTGCCAGAGTGGCTTCCTAGTGGTGCAGTATGACTCGGCTAATCACAGAGAACGCTTTACTATTTTTTTCAGCATATAAAACAGTGACTTGAAAAAAACTTGTTTTCCAGCTCGTGAAGGTAGTAGTGAAGTCCATTTCCTTTTTCAGATTCTTGTTTTGGTTAGAGACTATTGCTTTGAGTAGCAAGTACAATTAAAAATAAGACTGAAAAGCTAGTAAAATTGCTCATGCACACCAGTAAGTTACTATATGTGGATCTTGTAGGTGACCCAGACCATCTATTTGCTTGATAACCTACTTCATAAATTCAGAAAATTGGTTTTAAATTTCCCTTGAGTATTACCAGGTAACAAGATTTAGGCTTTGAACACATATAGATGCTGTTATCTTGAATTGGAGACACAGTGTTTTAATTTTTCCCTACAACAGCTGAAATAAAGATTTGCATAAGTGAGCCCTAAAAATCTCTCAAGGATAACGGTTCCCTCTAAACATGAAGTCATACTTTAGTAAGTTACCTATATGCCATCCACAGGAGTTTGTGTATTTATCATTTAAAGTTTCCTCTAGATGCATGCAAGTGTGAGAGCAGATGATTGGATAGAGGATAAATGTTCTGCATATAGTCAGGTACATTCTGCAGTGGTAACTGCCAAAGCACCTTTTAGATAAAAAATGGTGACAAAGTTAGTGGTAACAAATAGAGTTTGTTTCTGAAATAAGAGAAGGGAAAAAGGAAGTAAAGATGTGTGACAAACCTTTCTTGGAAGACGGTCCTAAAAAGTTTACTTTCTGTAGTGTATAAAAAAAAGTCTTTGTGTATTAGTTTGTCACCTTTATAGAGTTTTTCAGCTGCAAGTGGATTTTGTTGGAAGGACAAGTAGTTCTCAGCTGTAAGTCTGGGAGACTGTATGTACATGCTATTATTTCTAGAGGATTGGAGCTTAAGCAAAGGTTGGAAGTGTTTACAAAAATTTAATGCTCTTTCTGAAAGGTGTAATCTGCAATAACCTAGCAGGTGCATGAAGGATGCCAAAATTGGGCGAATGAATTAATTGGCATCTGGTGAATTAATTAATGCAGTCTGTACAGTAAGGTAAGGTCAGTCTAAATGGGTTATAAAAAGTAATGTTGCCTGTTGACCTGTATTTTAATTTAAACGCTACCAGTTGTTCAGGTCAGCAGGCTTTAAGACTTCTTCTCTGGAAGGTTATTCAAGAGATGGAAAAAACTATGCTTGTGGTTCCTCAATTTTGCTTTATAAGGGAATCATTACATTAAAATAATAGCATGAGTGCTTATGTAAAAAGCAGCCACAAAATTATTCAAAAGCCTTGGAGGAATATTGCAGGAAGCTGGGTGATGTTTGTTAAGCAGTGCAATTTTGAAATTTTCTCACTTCTATTGCAGCAACAAAGCCATGTAATTTTAATTACTTGTAGGTCAAGCAGTTCCTGCCCCTGCTGGGGCTCCTCCGGGTGGTCAGCCAGATTACAGTGCAGCATGGGCTGAGTACTACAGACAACAGGCAGCATATTACGCCCAGACAAGTCCACAGGGAATGCCACAACATCCTCCAGCACCACAGGTATAAAGTTTTAATGTTTTTTGGCTGGCTTCAGTTTTGGTGGTTATAGGTATTCTTTTGCATGTCTCCTGCTTTGTTACCTTTGGAGTATGCATCTTTTTTTCTAGCAAAATAATTATCAGAATAGTTAATGGATTACTTTACTTTGTTTACCTGATAACTTGAGTTCTGTATCTATCCATATGTTTGGTGATTATGTTTGGTTGTTTTTTTTTTTTAAAGAAGAAAAACTTTCTCCTCCCAGGGTTTTGAAAACCATGCAAGAAGCCACCACCATTTACATTAACCAATTTTTCTTTCTTAAAGGCTTCACTCCTGAGTTAGCTCGATTTAAAGGATTTTCTTTAACTTTTTGTGTATCTCTTATGTATCTCTTCTGCACAGGGCCAATAATAAGAAGTGGACAATACAGTATTTGCTTCATTGTGTGGGGGAAAAAACCTTTGTTAAATGTATGGATGCAGACGCCTTGATGAAGATCTTAATTTTGTTTGGTTAAAAAATAGTGTTTTTGAAAATGTACAAAATATCTATCACTACTGATAGGAGGTAATATTTCTGTGTAGAAATGAAAAATGGTTTGTTTTTAGTATTAGTGTAGATGTACACATTCCAGCAAATGTATTTGCAATTATGTGGTCAATGCTTTGTGATATAAATGTACTTTTTCAATGTATACTTTATCACTTTTAAAATGCCTGTTTTGTGCTTTCCAATAAATAATATGAAACCTCCTGTGTCGGTAAGTTGGATATGTGGGTATATAAAGAATTATAGGATTGAAATGCAACGCTGAATCAAGGTACCTGTACGCAAATGAGATTTTTTTTTCCCCCCCAAGAAACCCTGTTGAGTTTAAATCTTGCTGTTAGCATGTTTTTCCCCTCTTGCAGAATAGTTGTAGATGGAGGATCTCTTTCATTCATTGTATTTTGCTGCCTAGCACCAGTAATCTTGATACTTCAGTTTTCTTTCTATTTGATTAAAACTGCATGTGTTTAAGAAGGTGATCTTTTGGCATACTTCCATTGCATTAACAGTGAAATTTCCTTTTATACATGACCACTGTTTCAGATCTGTGCAGCTGTTATAACAGATAACTTTTGTTCTTAATTGAGTACTTCAAAACTGTTCCTGCATAACTATTTTATGGATTTTTCAGACTAGTTATAAAATCTATTTTAAGTATAATGTGCTTAAGCCTTCAGTTTAAAATAGTTCACTTCAAAATTCAGTGTAGAAAAGTCAATGTGGTATGCTTAGTAGTGAAAAAAATTGCATCTGTCCTTAAAACGCTGTTTTGTTTGAGTGGTGAGGAGTGGTTGAGAACTTCTTGCAGAGCAGAACTTCTGTTTTTGTAAATATTCAAGTATTTGCATCGATTGATTATTTTTTTATATATATACTTGAAACTTCTTATTGCTCTAATGCTCATACTAAAAATCTGATTCTCTTGAAATCCTATGTTTGCTCTTTGCATATTTATTGGCTCTTGCATATATTAGACTACATGCAATACAGTCTGTCTTGCCATTGTCTGTTGAAGTGCAGGTTTGATCCAGCCAGTATAGAACTAGCTCTATAGGGGTGAGGAGGACTGTGCTGTGTATCATCCTTGATTGTTCCTTCAAGGAGCATTGCACTGTAAGTACATCAGAAAGACAAATTGATGAACTGCAACAGTATCTTTTTGTCAATGTTCCACATAATGAAAATGCCATACTTGTGTGACTCTTATGTTGGAATACAGTGCTGGTATCTTAGGGAATCATAATTGCTTCTTAATTCAGAAACATAGGTTTGCATATATATATACGTACACATAATATGAGCTTTGTGGGTAAGTATTCCTGAAACGTTTAGCAATAGCTAAAGAAAATCATATTTGTTTCTCTGAGTAATAGTTTTTTTCATTAGTACTCCTGAGACAGCTCTATCATTCAGTGTTTTAAGGTATGCATGTATAACATTGAAGTCTTTGGAACCACTTGTTAGCCAGAAGTTGTCTTTGTCTTCAGATAGCTTGCAGATACATAGTGCTGTAGGCATGTTTGAATAATTCTGTAACTGTTACTTGCTTTATCTTTTGGAACATCGTATTGTTGCTTTGAGAATAAATTTTTTTAGGGTGGCTGCACAGAGAAGTAAAAGTTGAGGCTTGAAAATTGAAGTAGTTTATTCAGGTAATTAGTAATGTATGTATTGTGCTGTAGAAATAGAAGGAATTATTTTTATCCCTTTAAAAACTAGGAATTATTCTAGTATCTTTAAAAAGGCTAGGACAGTATTTGCTATCTTTAGTGTAGGTTATGAAGTTTAATAGTTCAGATATTTTGCATGGTATTTTGTAGATAACCTTATAGAATGGTGCATTTATTATGTACTAGACTGAGCAAAATTGAATTCACTGGATTCTTTATCATTCACAAAATGGAGGCTGTTGATTTTGATTCATTTAAGGTATAAAATCTTTATTAATTGCAAACAGTGCAATTATTTATACTTCACAGTGCCTTCCCAGACCTTCCACCTTAGGTTCTGCTGCAAAAAAGCAACAGGTAAGCACAACCTAAGGAAGTATATAAATCAATATATTTCAGTACATTAATGTTGTCCCTGTGAGATCTTTGTGGTTGTGTATTGAAAAGCAATCTGCTGCTTCCCAAATGCATTGTTACACACGGTTCCATTTCAGTGGAAAGTCTTCTAAGTTTTTAAACAACTGTTTATATTTCTAGGTAAATATGTATCTTTTTTCTTTTTTTTTAGGAAAGATTAGTAGATTGCAGTAATTAAACTTGATCAGAATAAGTAATTTTTGTTATTTTTCCTCTAATAGCTAATTGTTGCAATATAAAGAATCAAAACCTTTTAAATATGCAGGAATTACTTCGGTTAGAAATGTCAACAGCCTTCACAAATGTTTTTTATAATAGGGCGCTAGTCCCACTTAAACTCGTAAGATTTAAATATGAAGAATATGACTTGTTGTTATCACTGAACTTGATAACTTGTCTTACAGTTATAGTGTGTTAGTGGAATTTTTAGATACCTTGGTTTGCTTATTCATATTTGACACGGTAGGAAAACAGATTCTGGAGTTTCAGAGATTAGTATGTTTTAACTGAAAAAGCATGTGCACCACTTAAATGTTAACAGTACAGCAAATAATATTTTATCTATATAGCAGTCAGTGTATCCTGTTTCTTGATACTTTAACTGAATTGCTGTATATTTTGATAGCTTAAAATGTTTTTATGTCTTATAGATGGTCTGGTACAGGTTTTTGTTTCTGGTTTTTGTTTGGATTTTTTTTGTTTCAGCTATAAAAGTAAAGCAGCATCTATTTGGTTTTTTGTTGATTATTCTGTTTCTAAAATGTGCTGCTCCTCTTTCAAAAGTCCTGCTTATCTGTACATCAAAGAAAAACATTGAAAAATACTGCCTTCATTTTCACACACAGTGCTGAAGATGCTGCAAGCACCAAATCATAGCTCATAGAATCAGGTCCTGAGATAGTTACTACCAGTAAAGAGGAATCCTTTGAGTGTATGCCATTGGTGAGCCGATGAGCATGGACCGTAGAAGGGCTCCATGTAGAAGGTAAAATTGGCAAAAACATAACAGATTTGAAATGTATCCCATACATAATGGTGTAGGGTATAATTTTTGTTTTGATCACTTTTCATTCTTTAAAGTATTATTACTGTTTGACCATAAATGTTCCATAATCTGTTAAGTTTTTTAAACTGTGATTTAATAATATAAACCATCTATTTTAATTTATATTCTTCTAAACAGCCAAGCTTAGATATATTGAATTTTTGAACTAAATCAATAGTTGTGCTTTAGTTTCTCAAGCCACTTAATATTTCATCTGTAGTTTAATGTGTAACTTCATTTTTGACATGAGAAAAGGTTAGGTGTGTACCGTTTGGAATTTGATACTGTGAATTTAGTGCTGGGGTGAGTCATTTGTTCACTTCCTTTTACATGATACTTCTTTCTTCAACTGTTGTTGCTAAAATATCTTAACAGTCTTTGAATTGCAAGTTTAGCCAGTGGGAGGAGATAGAGAAGAAAAAGCCAGTTTATTGGAATGCTTCTAGTGTGTGGAAGATGAGATGTTCTTGTGTGTAGTGTTTGAGGTGTATGGACTTCCAGCTTTGTCACTGCTGGGCTTACAGGCATGCTATTCTGTGCTAAGAAGCATGGTGTTTCTTTCTTTTTCAGCTGTCTCCAAACTCATAGTTCTTAGGAGAACAGAAAATAGATTATTTGAGCTATATTGATCCTAAAAGATGACTGAGCTTCCTTAGAAATGTAATGAATATGTCCAAAAGGTGTCTTTACATGTTTCCTGCTCTCTTTTTTCCCCCCTTAGAGTCCCACAAATTAAGTAGAATGTGAAGAGTATGAAAAATTTAAAAAGGAAGCATAATGTTTAAAGTAGGAAAAGCATTTTTGTATCACTTTCTGCAGCCTATACTTTGTAATAGGACATGAAATACAATGTCAGGTGGATAGTCTTCAGTCTAGCATGATCATAAGTCATCTATTTAAGTTGTCGAGGCAGACAGGAACATCATTCACTTGTACAGCCTATCTTGAAATATTTCATCATTTTACTAGTGGTATTTTATTGGATGACAGAAACTGTTTCCCGCCCTGTTCTCTTCCAAAGTAATTTTTAAGTTTTCCATTGCATGCTAAAAGCTTTTTATTTTGCTTTTTCCTGGAAGTGGGGGGAGGAAGGGAGGACTGGGCTTTTCAGAAAGCATACAGTTGACAGGATTCCCTCTTCCCTAGTAATAGTTTATGAAACTCTTACGTATGCACAAATATTTCTCTTGCGTGCATGTGAAATGCCTTTTCGTCCTGAGAAAAGTGTTCTCTGCAGAAACTACCCGTGTGTAAAAAGAAGATTGGCTTTAAAAGGCAACTGTGATGGGAACAGTGTCTTAGGGAGATGCAGCTTGGACTTGAGGTAAATTGAATGCTTTACAAAAATGTGGGTTTGAGCTTGCATTGACATTGTATGTAATATGGGTACACATTAACTGTATAATGTTTTTGTATGGTTTTTCTCAATAAATGTAAACTGATGGTTAATAATAGCAATGTTTTTGTCTTTTTTATGCTCCTATCCCTGTCTTTGTTAGTTTGAAATAACAGCTTCAGAGGAAAGATATTGCAGCTACTAGTACTTATGTGAATGAACATCACCCATGTGAAATGAAGTAAAATATATGGCTTTCAGGATAAATACTAATTCAAAACATCTTGCAAGTTATGACCATTTTTTCAGGATGTTTATGAATTTGTAGCTATTTTATTGAGGCAAAAGAGTGACTTCCAATACGTAGCTATACAAAGAGCAGTCAGCGGATTCAGCCACAGGAAAATTTCTTTCTGAAATGACTGCATAAATCTAATTTGCAGCAGCTTACCTTGTCTTTATGTTACGACTTGTACACATATTCTTTAATTTAAAATGTGGCTATTGTCATAAAATTACTCTTACAGAAGCTTAACCTGAACAACTTGGTGTTAGCACAATGAATAGTGTTGATATCAAGAAGTCTTGGAGAAAAATAATACAGTAGCCTTAAGAAGACAATGTTTAGAGATGCAGCAATAAATTTATTGCAGTAAGAGACAACAAAGATTGAGAAGTTAGGCACTTTCTGAAAATATTTTTCCTAAAGCTTGCTTCAAACCAACTTAGCCATGATAGGCTCATATTTTGTCACCAACTGTTCTTGTATCATTTAAGTAATGAGAAAATGAAAAGTTTTACAGGCAAATGTTGGTTACTAAGCCTTACTGAGATTGTTTTTACTTTTGGATTATTGAATGCATAGGTTAAGAGCATAACTGTTAATGTGCAAGCCCATTTTAAAAGAGAAGAACTACTGCTCTTTGAAACAAAACAACTGAAGTGAGCAGTTATGTAATCTTTTATTCTTTAAAAATATTACAGTGGGGTTTTTTAAAATCATCAATAAGTATATCCTTTTGCCAGTTCAATGCCTCTGGGATAAGTAAACATCTTTGAATATTCAGTGTTCATGCAAAATATACCAATAGACGTACACAACTACACAAGTTTCCAGATTGTGTTTAGCTTTATACTATTACACAACTGTTGGTCTTCAGATGTGGGAGCACTACTATAATTCAGCTTTTTCCTTTAGTTGATCTTTCATACGTTGTTTCCTTCTTTCTGGCCTTTAATACTAATTTTTGTATTGAGCAAGGAACCTAGACAGTATCACAGTTTGAAGGTTATTCTTATCTGATGCCAGAATGACAAATCAATGAATGACCTTGCTTGCTTTAGTTGGCCCCATCAGAGAAAGAGATGATGCAGTAAGAAAGTTTTGAGGGGAAGACAGATTCCAGCTAAAGTGTAGAGTATTAGTAGTCATCAGCTAGAAAATAAAAGGGTTAAGAGAAACAGATAATTAGATTTTCATAATAGGAGAAATGCAAGAAGAGTATTTGAGAATTAAGCGAATTAAAATGCTAACTCTTACTTTCAATGGTGAGAATGCAGGTGCTAGCAGATGTGCCTCTGTTGTTGACTGCTTTACACATATATTCCCCTTCATCTTCTGGGAAGGTTTCTGGCAAGTAAAGGCAGTAGGTTTCTCCTCTTTCGATATACTGATAGTCCTCAGAGTCCTGCAACATTTCCCCCTCAAACCACCATGTAACTTCAGGTTTTGGTTCTCCAGTAATTTTAACTGTAAATCTCACTGGCTCGCCATCCACAACTGAGGTGTTTTTCAGTGACTTCTTGAACCAGGGAGCTCCCGATCGAGCTTGATCCTCCTCATCTTCACAAGTAGAACCATTGATAATGCTTCCCTCCTCTTCTTCTTCCTCTTCCCTTTTCTGTTTCAAAATAAGTCTATTTAGAACATTTAAAGTGGCAATAGCAGTATGACTGCTAGGGATACATATTTGATTACAGAAAAGTTGCCACATTTCTGAGAAGGGGAAATGCCAACCCATCCTCGCTAGGTAACAATGCACCGAATCTGGATACAAAACAGGCACTACAATGGATTTCGGTGAAGCTGGAATCTTGGGGTAAAATATAGGCATGAATGTAGATTCCATTTGCAGACTATTCAAAGGATACTATGAAATTTCTTTGTGGTACTTCATACTCTTCAAGAACATGAAAAACAAACGCAATTTTACATTATTGTAGTGATTCACAGCAGCTGTTAAAACAAGTATAATGTTCTTTTTATACCTCTGGCAGTGTCGCCAATCAGTGGTAATCAGATGTTAAGCTAAATGACACTTAGGACTGAAGAAAAGGTACTTTATAATTCAAACCTTCTGTAACGCTGCATCAATTTCTTTTTGTTCAAACTGCATGCGTAGTAATTTCTGTTCCTCAATTCTCCTCTGCTCCTCTTCTTCCCTGGCTCTTGCCATTTGCTCAAAACGAGCCTTCATGTTTACTTTATGAGTAAACGGAGCCTCGGATTTCTTGGCTGGTCTCACATCTACTTCATCATCCTTGGGGGGAAACAAAAAATAGGATATAACTCATGTATTACCTTTTTAAATGTGTATGGTAATAAGATCAGTTTTGTACAGCAGTAGTTCTTAACTGAGCAAAGCCACCCAGATTCTGTTTTTGTGAGAGGTTTGTTGAATGTTTGGTTTAAGATCAAGCCTTGTAATAGCTTATCTCTGGGACAGAGAAAAATACTTGCAAAAGGATTTTTAAAAGTGATAGGTAGAAAAATACGCATAAAGATTTATTTTCATATAGAAGTTGAGTATTATGTCTTGTGGCAATGGTGAATCTTCAATGACTTGACTTATGCCATGATGTTATAGTAGCTTGAACACCTAACACAGGTTGACTTTATAGAAACATAATTACAGCGTCAGTCATTAAATTTAAAGCTCAAAAATAAAAGGTAGGCTTTGAGCAGATCCTGAAGTGACTGACTATTGTGCATATAGAGTAAGACTCAGGTCGGGCTTGTTGCTGTTAAGTTTCCTGCACTGCCACGTGATTGTCATGAAAGCTCACATTGGTGTTTCAGATCAGAGCATAGCTTCATATCTTGTTTTTCCCCTCGGGGGAAAAAATGTGTGAGAGGTTCCAGTTGGAAGCATAGGTGAGCAGGCATCCTTTTATGCTCAACCCTGAGAAATGAGTAGTAATGATAAAAAGACTTGATCTTCAAATGGCATTATTTGGTTTTGGTGTGTTTTTTTTTAAGTCATACAGTGGAGAATGGAGTTTAGAAGGAGAATCAATTAATGTGATGATTAATAGATTAATTCTCAAATATTAATGTTTCAAACCCACAGGCTGGCATTGTTTCAGGTTGTTAAGATGCTGAATTGAGGACTTTGAGCAGAAAAACAGATCTCTGCTTGACCAGATTACTGATAGTGAACTGGTGCTGCTTCCTTTGGGGTTGCTGAGGTGAGACTTCCTCACGCATCCAAAGGGAGGGAACAGAAAGAAGGGAGGTAATTTCTGAAACATAGCAAACTTTGGTGAAACCAGCAGCATTGTCCATTCCTGGATCAACAGTGTGCTAGTTAAGTATGTAGCTAACATATAGAATGCAACTTACCTCTTGAAATTTTTCAGCTTCCCTTTCTCTTATTTCTTCATCCATTGCTCTTCTCTTAGCTCGCTCTTCTTCAATCTTCTTCTGTATTTCCTCTTGAGACAATTGTCCTATTTTCTCAAACTTGCTCTTTAAGTTCTTTGCCTGAATAGAACCGCTTCTTTTTAGCTTTATTAATTCTTCATATTCTTTGCTTAGCTCAAAAGTCTCAGATTCTTCTTCCAGCTGTTCAGAAATTACAGAATGCATAAGATGGAAAATGCCCGAGTTAATTTACTGTCCTCACCACAGATAGATATAACTTAATACACTTGAACAGTTCTCTTAGTTATTTGAAACCAGCACAGAGACCTTTCTCCTCTAATTTCTTCTTTTTCCCCCCTCGTTATTCTCAGGATTGTGTTTGCATCACATCTAAACTAGATACAGATTTAAAGATAACTTGCTTGAAAGAACCCTTTATTCAAGGATTGCTGTCACGGAACCACCCTTCACAGACTTAGAAAACCAGACACCTAGCAATACAAAAAACTTAGTTATCCTGCATCCATAATTTACTTCTTTTACTTTTGCAACATGATATGAAATAATTTTCTAAAATACAGTTGCTTTGTTAAACAGAATTTTTTTTTTAATTCAGTAAAAAGCAAGTGAGATTGCAGGATGTCATGGCTGGAAAAGAAATGGCAGTTCTGGATCCTGTAGTCAAATCATGTCTGAAGCTGTAACTGTTGATATTTTACTCCAGCCTTTTCTGACCTCTGACTGACAGTAAAGATGTAGCTGCATTTTAGTTGGATGTCCCCATCTCTCCCTTCTTCCCCCGGATGTAACACAAAATTTACTTAAGTCCACAATCTAGAGCTTTTATTACTCACTCTAGCTTGGCTTAACAGAACTAACTAAATAAATAAATGTAAGTAAGTCCTCTAACATCCAAAAGAGAATAACAAAGAATTACCAAGCACAACCAGACCAAATTGAAGTGTAAAGTTCATGAGCATGATGTTTCAGACACTTGGTATGCAAAGAAATTTTTTGTGTGATTTTTAATATCAACTGTGACAGTCTTCAAACTCTTGATACACTGATTAGAAGTAAGTTGAAGCCACTGTAATTCTTTCCTAATTAGGTATCACAGCATTCCCTTAAGGAAAAGCAAGAATTTTTCTTTCCTACTTGCATTTTTGTATGTTCATTTGGGAACTAGGCGTTTCTGTTCTCCCAATATTGTAAAATAATACATATTAAAAAAATGTACCTTATTATATATGATACAGATTTTAGTAACTAACTGAAATGATCTTACATTAAGCATGTCCTGAATAAAAATATATCTTTTGATATACGAACCTCTCCCATTTCTTCTCTCAACTGTTGGAATTCTTGCTTTTCCATTTCCAGCTTTTGCCTACGCTCTTCTTCTGTGCGTCTCTTTTCTTCTTCCATTTTATGTCTCAGCAACTCCTCAAAATTAATTTCCAGTTTACCAGGTATGAGAGATTCTTGAGAAACTGTTTTAAACATTTCTGGTGATTCATCATCCAGCACCTGCTGGAAATTCAGAGCATTAGTGATGCATCCTGAAGGGACCTGTGATGAAATCCCAGCATTGCTCAGGCACTTCTAATACATAAAGATAACCAAGTATTTTGCCCCGTCTGCCACAGTACAGTAAGATGCAGTATGACACTGTGAGTGTTCCTCTAACATTTTGGGAGGCAGTGGGTTTGGAGGGTTTTGTATTTGACTTTTTAGCTCTTTATTATTGCAATACTAAACTTTTATAATGAAGATGGTGTTTATTAAAACCTGGTCTTTTTTGCAAGGTGATGGAGAGGATGTCTTAAATGCAGCTTTGGGACCTGAAGCAATTTATTCCTGTTTACTTCAGACTATGATTAGACAAAGTCCCTGTGTTTAAATGTCAGTGCTCTTAACACTGAAGTACATATATCTGTAATCTTTTTCTAAGGAAACTGAATTATATTCTTGTTCTTAAGTAGTATCAGTATTCCCAGTAAGGATAATTGAACAGAGTTTTCTATAAGAAACTCTTCTTGGGCTCAGATTGATTATACTAAGTTAGTTATGTTGCCAGTTTATTGCTTTGTACTACCCAAGAGCAAGGGTTTGCTCCCTTCCCTGTCCTTTTCTCAGGCTTCAGAGTAGGGCTGGGCTTTGATGGTCATTCATGAGCAGTTTGCTTATTTTGTAGACTAATTCATAAGGTGGTAGGGCCTAGGAAAGGTGATTTTCATTACTGTTCATTACTTCCAAAAGAAGGAAATGTAAGAACAAATACCAGACTGAATTTGCTGAAGAAAAATATGAGGCTGTATGCTACAAAAATGGCCAGGTAGCACGACATGAGTTACATGGGAAGGTTACAAAATAACTTCTTGATAATACCTACAGAACTGCATGCTTGTGCATTTAACTGTGTAAATTTACTAACAGATACTGTCTCAACAGGAACATTCTATAGATAAATGTGTGAGATGAGGTCAGATATTGATCTAGAACTGTGCAGTTATGTGGGTTTAGGCATCAGTGCATGTTTGAAAAGCCTTGTGGCAAACACTGAAGAGCCCAATGTGCCTTAAATTATAGGCTTACCCAACAGTAGTAATCAGTCAAATGCTAGAAAGAATTAAAGGAGCAAAGCTTTTATTCGGGAAAGTGTTTTGACTAGCTTTATAAAGAAACAGAAAAAAAACATTTTTTTAAAAGATTCTTTGGTACTTCCTTTTCTCTTATTGCTTGCTGCCATTGTAACTTAAACCTTTCAACTGCTGTTCGTGCCATCATAGTTCATACCACTATCTTGACCTACTTTGCCCACATCCTTTTTGTCTCAGCTCTCAGTATTTTTGGGGCCCAATCCCACTAAAATACTGCTATTCACTATAGATTTCCTTCAGACTTTCCCCTCTGAGTAAGCTTACAGTTGAACTTCAGACCTACCATTCCTTCCATTCTTCATTCGTTTTGCATGATATGAGCATATTTGTTGAAATTGTGTTAGAGAAGTGGAGTCTAAAAAACAAAGCTGTAAACTATTTTCCTTTAATGAAAACAATGCATAGCCACATAGTTTTCAGAGGCTAACCACATCTAAATTAGCAAAGAAATGTAAGTCTCTTGCTTGTGATTCATTAGTTCATATGCTCATCACTTCAAGAAGATACAGAACTAAGTGGGTAGAAGAAACATTAATTCAAAATTTACCAACACATGCATGTAATAACATTAAAAACTGTGCATATGAGCCAACACTAGCAGCTGTCTGCTCTGTGTTTTTGAATTATTAAGTTATGAAAAGACAGTTAGCAAACTCATTTCTGGTTAAAAAATACAGGAAAAAAATTAGCTGAATTGTGTGATGCACAAAACCCTTGTGGTTAGGTTCAGTAAATATTTTGGCCATATTTGTAAACTGAGACCATACTTTTTTTTCTGCATAGTGGGAACAGACAGTAGTGAGAAACAATCCTGTAATAACATGTTCAGCAGCACAGGCAACCACTTTTCAGTGGGCAAACAGTGGCTGATAGGAAATAGAATGTTTTTATTCATGGTAAGACAGGCTCTTTATGCAGTCTCTAATGGAAAGAGGTATGAAAGATGAATGCTTCAGTCTGAAAGTGATAGCGTTGATGGTGGGAAGCATGGAAGTATGAATGTAGCACAAGTAGATGTGAAAATAGAGATCCTTCCAAAAGGATGTAGGGTTTGTGTTTCCAGGAACAACGTTACTACTTCTGTGGGTGTATACTTTCAAAACAAAATTAATAAGCATGAAAAAGGTTCTAAAATTACTACATAATTTAAATGCTTAAATAAAAACTCAACGTGAGGTTTTACTGCTTCAGAAAGAGATGACCGATATGTTCTTATTATGTTTAAAAGCAAATCTGCATTACTGCTACGTTGTGTAGCTGTGAAAAAGAGGGACATACATCACAGGCTTACATTTTATGTTACTAGTAATAGAAAATGTGTTCATATTCAGTATGCTAATTAACAGGAAAAGTTTCAAACTTGATATATGCTGAAAGAACGTCTTCAGTTATTTTTTTAAACTATTGTCTTCACTGTCTGCTGTTATAGTGCAGTCATAGAATCTGTGCTGCATCTAATGGATTAAACCCTGTTTACCCAGTGAGATTTTTCTTTCCCGGGCACTTGAGCTTAGGTTCTTGCTACACTGAAGCAGCAAAAAGAAATTCTCAAGAAAGCAAGAAAAAAAAAGACAGCACGTACTATCTTTGCTTTTAGTTGTCTGCTGTCCTTTCATAAAAATGTTAATGGCAGGGGTTGAGCAGCACTCTTTTTTTTTTCCTGGTGTCTTTAGCTTCTGTTTTCTCTGGAGGTATGGACAGACACTATTTTCTGTAATTGCTTATCGATACAATATCAAATATAAATTTATACTGTAGTTTCTTTGGGTAGTCTTTCAGCATAGAGGTCTTGTCTTTGGCCCAATTTTCAGACACAGATGGAGCACTGCACTGCTAGCAATATTAGTAGTCATACAAAGCTTTAATTTGTCTCAAAAGCATTGCTTTGAATGATCAAGATGATGTTATTAGGCATGCAGTCAGTCTTTCCCAATAAAACCAGAGGGGAATGTAGAACGACATTACCATTTTTATAAATAATAGCATTGCCACCCTTTGAAATCAGGCACCTTTCTCTGCTTTCAGGCAGTGTCATTATGTCAGTCCTAGGTCCCTGAAAGTTTGTCTTCAGTATGATCTCAAATTTTACAAGTCATGGCGTATCACAGATATCTGCATTTGTCTGAGAAAGTTCCATATTACAAATTGTTCTAATGGCAAATGCCACAAGTTACTACTTCTGTGAATAAGCCATGAAATACAATAAAAACATCAATTTGCCGAGTTCAGCCGCCTTAGTTTTGCCTTACTAAAGGGCCACAGATAACTATAAAATTTGTACATGCAGTGAGCAATGTTCTAGTATGCCATTAATTATGCTTTAGCTAGTAGAGCTGATTGGTGGACACACTGTAAAATATAGTGAGATAAACTTGGAGAAGTAAAAGAAATTGCTCTTTCCCTCAAAAAAAAGCCAGCAAACCCTCCTCGTGAAAACATTTTGCTTTCCAAGTTTGCTGCATCTAGTAGGATAATACCCATTGGACACAATATCTGCTTTTGACTAAATTATTTGAAATCCTGTCTAGACTTGCTGTGAGGAAGGATTGTTCCATGATGATTTTTGGTAAACAAACTTGATTAGCTTACACCCTCCCCCCCCACTTTCTAAATAAGTAGTGAGGTGGATTAATTAATGAAGGAGTTGAAGAATGCATTCCTAACTGTATTTAAAGCTTTTTCCCAGAGCTTCTTTCTAGTTCGTCCCAAAGACTTAAGTAAAAATTAAACTATATACTAAACAAAAATTCCATACCATGTTTTTCCTTGCTTCAGCAAATGCTCTTTTCTCCTCTTCTATGCGTCGTCTTGCATCTTCTTCTGCTTTCCTCTTTTCCTCTTCTCTCCTCTGTCTTTCTATCTCCTCAAAACTGAGTCTGAGTTTACCAGGACGAAATTCTTTAACAGAATTTTCAGAGTCTTCATCACCATCTTCATTTATCTTCAGAGAAGAGGGAGGGGAAAAATAGAAAGGTCTTATCCAAACATAAAGATATCCATTAGAGTAAATAAATACTCCATTAATTTCTCTGTTCTTTTATAAATGTTTTTTTTTCTCCTGGGGGAAAAATGTATCAAGAGTTTGGTTCCTATAAGAAACATTTTAGTCTTGGTTTTAGCCAGGGGAAGGAGAGAAGAAATATATTTCAGTATCCTATATATAGCTTTTACAATTTTTAAGAATCTGTTGAGTGTGTAATTCAAAACCCAATGTGTTATCAGGAAAAGGCTGAACAATCAAGTACACATTTTATGGCCTCAGGGTTGGATCCTTTACTGTAAATTATTCCTTATTAACTTTCTTTACATCGCTTTCATAGACTTTCATACCATCAAGTCTTTTTGTTTGCATATAAATTATTTTCACCAATGCACTTACCAGTTACAAAATTGCTGTAGAGCTTTATAGCAAAACTAAATAATTAACATTTTGCTCTTACTCTAGACTGAGATTTTTTTCTTTTCTTTTTAGACATTTAATCATCACTGAAGAAGGGGAATTGAGATACTCTGATCTCTTCACTGTTTCTTGTCTCCAGTGAACACTTATCTGCTAAGAGAAGCCTGTGGTTTGCAAACTGCAATCAAGAACAAAAGAATGAACTGTCTTCAGAAGACATCTCAGAGTACTTTTTTTGTTAATGGAGGAAATTGACTGGGAACTGTCAGAGTATTGATATTCCAGATTTCTGTATACTGCAAGCAGCCCTGGGACTGGTATGTGGGGTAGCCAGTTAAGGGAATTACAGAAATCTTTTATTTGGAATCCATAGGGAAAAAAACAAAGAATTGAAGGAAGTCAAGTGCTGAACTCTTCCTTTAAGAAAGCTTTTGACTTCACTTTTTGACAACCACTGATATCAGATAAAGCTGCATGTTAGAATTTTTTTTTAAACAGAATTTGTAAATTACTTTATATTACTTGTTTAATAAATGCATATACAGAAGGGTGGGATGTGAAAAAAACTTTAGTTAGAATGACTAGTGACTTCATGCAATTGTCTCTCCTTCATTTTCTTCCCTCTTCTCCTTCACCAGTATCCACTGCCCACCCCCAAATAAAAAGAAACAAGTGCATTACTGACATGTCAATGTTACTGGTGCAGAAAGGTTAAGTGATTTATTGGAGATGAGGGTGGAAAAGTAAATTACAATTTGGTTATCTGCCTAAACCTAGAACCCCCTCAATTTGGACCAGTTAAGAATTTCAGTGTTTCAGCTTTCTGGAGGTTCTGTGTTGTTCTTTATTTTTTTCTCTTGGAGAATACAAATTTCTTGAATGTTTTTGAAATGTAGTCAAATACAGTGATCTTGAGCTGTTTGTCCAAGAATGTAATTCATAATTGTACTCATTGTAAGTTAAAGTTAGCAAATTGCTAGGAATAATATTTTCAAAGATTTCATGGAAGATTAAAATCTCATTTCTCAATCTTCTTTGCATGTGAATTAACAAAGTCATAATGATCATGATCAGGGAAAGACATTTAAATAGAGAACTTAAAAAATGCTTTCGGAAATGGAATATAGTGAAGTGAGGAAATATAGAACTAAACTATCTGGCATAGCTTATGTTAATACTAAGTGTATGATTCCTTCAGTATGATTAAAGAACAAACTAGTGAGGTTTATAGTTTATCTAGAGTAAGTCTGGCTTATGATAAAGAGCCCATATTACACAGTTTTGCAAGTAATAGAAAACAGGAACTGTGAGCTACGTTTCTGACAATTTGGGGCTTAATCTAATAATTTCTAGTATATTGTTGTTTATGTCAATACATATGAGAGTGCTGACCTGTCTTTTTTCCCCTTTCTTCATAAGAGGAAGGTTGTAATTGATGAACTTCTCGTACTTATACATCAATATGGGAATAAGAAATAGCATTCTGTTACTACAGAATGTTTTCATCAAAAACTGGTTACAGGTTTTAAATATTTTTAAATAGCACCTGAAGTGCTATTTAAGAACAGACAACCAGTTATCTTCTTGAGGACTTAAAGCTTAAGGTAATACAAAGTGTAGATACAAAACCCGCTCAGATTGCTGGCAAATTTAAACAACACAAATTTCCTGGGTTTAATGAAAGAACAGTAACCACACTGGCATAATTAGATGAGTTAGAACTAAGGTCAAAAACAAGTCTTTCAAGCTGTCTGAAAGTTGTATCGCCATTAATTTTTGAAATACAGTTAGAGTAAGAAAAAAGAAGAACTGGATACGGAAAAGAATGTAAAAACATATCTGTGGGAAGATTCTGTAACAGCATAAACAAAACGTGTATTTACCATTCGCTGTCTAGCTTCTTCAAAGGCACGTTTTTCCTCTTCTAAACGTTGTCTTGCTTCTTCCTCTGCTTGCCGCCTTTGATTTTCCTGTCTTTGCCTTTCAAGTTCTTCAAATGTTACTTTCAGCTTTCCAGGAGGGTCTTGTGTTTCACTGTCTTCATTTTTACCCTGTGTAAGAAAAATGAAATAGTTAGAGCTTAAATAATAGATATTTATTTCTTAGGTATTTTTAGATGAGTGGTTTACCATGACAAATGAAAGGCACTTGGTTTCCTTAAGGAATTGGTTTTGTTCCTCGTATTTTAGCTTCATTTCTTCATCCTGTCTCTCTCTTTGTTCTGCTTTCTCCTTTCCTGTGTTCTCAAAGTTTATTTTCATCTTCCCAGGTGTTTTGGTGGGTTTTACAGGCACTACTGTAACTAGGAGTGAATCATCCCCTTCCTGTCCAAAAAGATATTTATTATATTTTCATTAAGCTTGACTTCTAGATAAACTCATTTCTTAATGAAACTGCTGTTTTTACCTTTGTGCACCAAAGCTTCCAAAAGGAATTAATTGTGTTGAGTGTTAGCAACAAGAATGAACCTATCTGCCTCAGGCAGTCACTAGTTTGCTTGTAATATCTGAAGAGCATCAAAGCTGAATTATATTGTAAACGTAACTGCTGGCAAACTCCCAAATTTCTTAACATATTTTCATTAACTGTTAAGTTACAAATATTCCTGGTTTGGAGAAGAACAGGTGAAATTTTGAATACATAGCAATTGAAGCCATACTCTAGTTCCAGTCTTTCATTTACTAAGTAAAGGATATACTGTGTTTGGAATGAGCTAGTACTTCTAGAGAGCAGTATGTAATTTGTCAGGCAGAGTAATTTTTAGAAGGATGTTACTGCTTCAAAGCTATTTTCACAACTTGCCAAAATACATTTTACCCAGGTTTTTTTACAAAATACCACAATTAGCAGGGATACTGTCAAATAACTTAAAACTAATGTTTGTCTTTCCAAAACTGTGGCAGGAATGCAATTTATATTTTTTGTGTGTATTACTGAAAGACAACAGGAACTTTGGACCTGGGTTTTTGAAATAAAACATTTATTTACAAGACTTAAAATCCAAATCTGTATGGTAAATTAGTCAATTAAAAAAAATTACTCAGTTAATTACCCAGGTGTTTAAACATCTGTATATTGACAGAATCCCCTTTTAATTTCAAGTTTAAGGCAAAGAGCTCTTAAGATGATACTTTCCAAAGTGAGAGGACTTGGTATCATTTGCCAGTATACCTCAAATCACTCTGGTGGCTTTGAATATTTACATTTTAGGTTATTTTTACTAACCAGAAAGTATTCACAGTGCAGACGCTATTTCAAACTTAAATAAGTTCTCTTCAAGTACAGACATACAGTTCTATATACTTAAGAAAAATGTTAGCTTTTTGGTTGAATTTGTTAGTTATTTGTGTGCCCTTTTTGAAGTTTTCCCAGCCCAGATTACAATAATAAAGTGAATAAAAATGTAGGTGAACATTTCTTTAAAAAAATCTGATTACCTCTGCTGCTGAGTCAGTTCCCGTATTGTTAAAGTCATCAATCTATTAAATGAGAATTTCATATGATTACATTACTTTGGCTCTTTGCCTTAGATTTGCAAACACAGAACTGGAAATTCTTTTTGTATCAGTGATACGTATGTAGCACTTAAATTCACAGAGAGAGATGGTAATGATTGAACCCTTGTTGGAATACTTCAGGTGATAGGTTAACTTGTCGAGGCAGAGGGAACATGACATACACCACCATACAAGAAGTATGCTAAAGCATTCGTAATGCTTCAGTGGTGAACTGAGAAGAGTACTTCAGATGTCCAATCTTCATTTAAGTAGTCCAGAGTTGTATAAAAAGAAAAAAGCTAAAGCAAGCTCATTGATTATTTAAAAAATTAACATACTTTAAAATTCTACATGGTGTGCACTTCTGTCTTTCAGAATCAGAGTAGACTATATAATGCTAGATACATTTCCAGTTAAAAGTCCAGTGTTAACAATGTTAGAAGTCTCAGTAGAAAATACTATCCAAGTCCTTGTTGAAAACTGACTCCTAAAGTACTGTTTTTTTCTCACAACAAAAACAAACCTAAATTAAGTACTACTACCTTCTGGTTAAATAAAATTTTGCTTGTGGTTCTAGTCTATCATTTAGACATTGACTCCCACTTCAGTATTTGCAGTACTGAAGAAACCTTTAAAAAGCAATTAAATATGATACTGCAATGCAAAATTCTATAAAGGCTAAATTTGCATCAACAAGAGTTGAGTCTGTCCACATATATATGCAATAAAGATTCACAAAGTGGTGAAGGAATAACACATTATCTGGATCTTCATGATTTATGATTTTTACTGCATTAGTATCTTCTAATTTTTATCTGCCAGTGGCATTTTCCTATTTTTGCTTGCCTTAGTTCATCTGTCATTGAACTGTATTCACTAATGCATAACCAAAATTCTCTTGACGGTTGGTAAAATATATGACAAATTTTAAAATTAGTTTAGTAAATTCTATAAATTTTTGTATGCATATGACACCAAAATTTGTGTCTAATTCACATTCCTAACAGATTTATGCCTGCCTGGTTTCATCTATAACTCAAGTTTAGTGCTTAAAAAATTGTTACCATAAGTAAGTGAAGATGATTCTCAGAACATTATTCCCCGCTTCCATCCCATTGAGCATCTCCCTTGTAAATCACCACTATCAGAAATCTTAAAGTCAAATATTTCTGATCAATACAAAACTTTGTGTTGTTTACAATCCTATCTTGACTATTGTGATGAGATAAACTTACCTCCTGTGCTTTTTTTGCTAATTCTCTTTGAATTTTTCTTTTCTCAATCATGTCTTGTTCAATTCTGCGCTTTCTTTCTTCTTCCATTCTTTTTCTTTCTTCTTCTTGCCTTTGCTTCTCCATTTCTGCAAACTTGCCTTTAACGGTTCCTGTGAATATGAAATACACACTTCAGCAGTGATATCTAACACTTACGTAGTGAATTACATGGCCCTTAAAATCAGGCCTCTCTTACCTATTAGCTTTGGAACATAACCTTTTTCTATTTTAGATGATTTTGCATCCTCATCTTCATCAGATCCAAGTAGTTCTTTCATCTAGTTGATGAAACACAAAGTAAACTGTCTTTATACCTTCAATAAAATTCAAATATTATTGTCTTAAAATAATGTGAAAATATTTTCACATATAATATTGAATATTAAAATAAAGTATTTGCAAAGAAAATAACCTCCTGCTTTCTCCTGTTCCATTCTCTCTCTCTAACATATTGTTCTTTTCTTCTTTGCTTTTCATCTCTAGATCTCCTTTGATTTCTTTCTTCCCTTGCTTTCTGCATAGCTTCAAATTTATCCTTTACATCACCCTTGTGAAGCTTGGGCACATAGGATTTTTGGACGGGTTTAGATGAAGAAAGCAGAATCTTGGTGAAGATATAGAAGAAATGAAGAAAAGAAAAAGTTGAAACAGATGGACAGAAATACTCTGATAGATTGGATTAGAAAGAATGAAAACATAAAACAAGTGCAGTTGGGATTATGAACTTTGTGCCTCTAGCCACCATCTATTAAGCATCATTGTATTTGTTCATTAATAGTAATAAAGACTTTAAGATCCAAACCAACATTTAGCATTGTATTAAACTCAGGCTATAAGTAATTGTAATGAATAGCTACATAAGTATCTGAACCATGCCGATGTACATTTTCAGTCACTATGCTCTAACAATTAGATGCCGGTTTATACTACTGCAGTCACCAGAGAGCCTCTCTACCCCTAGCATTTAAAGTGGATATAAAGACACGGACATATAATACAAGAGGAATGTCTTCCTCCACAACACTTCCAATATCCATAGATGTTTTTAAAATGCATCATATTATTTGTTCATTTAAAACTTCCAATACACTATATACTTTTTAAATATTTAAAATATTTTAAATATTTAAAGAAACTCAGAAGTCCAGTGATTTTATGTTATGAAGTATCAAGATCACTGGACTTGCATGACTGATACAGCTACTGGGCACTTCTTTGCCAACGCTTACTCTGTGTGTCCGAGCAGTAAGAGAAGTTCCCACTTTTCAGAATTACTGTGAAGTTTTCTCTCTTTTTACTGTAACTACAGGAATGCTCTCAATACAGTAATGCTGAAAAAACTGGCTGAAACCATTCCATGTTTCGTGTTTTCCACCTAAACCAATAGTTCCTGCTTTTGTTCCTGTGGAGTCTATTTAGAAGAAGAAATATTTGAACTAGCCTAATATTTACATCTCAGAATTAGATGTGTGTTGCCTTGAATTTCCCCAACATTTAAAGTTTCTTCATGTTTTGTTACCTTTATTTTGCCTTTCTCCATATTTTTATAATGGTAAGAACGTATTTCACAGAATCCATCAAATCAATTTCCTTAAGCTACTTTCAAGCTCCCTTTCATTGTCTTAAAATAACAGCTATACCAACAGATTTCCAGTATAACTGTTTGCCTTTACAATTGTTTGTAATTATCTTTTTGCAAGCATTGGTTCTAAATTACTACATTACTTTGATTACTTTAAAATCGGTACATACCTCAGTTTTCTGTGCAATGTCATTCATGGCTACTGTGTTGTGCTCTGCACCTGGTATGTTTAAGATCGCTTTCAGTTTCTACCTGAAAGAAACAGCTGTAGTTATATTTCTTTCTTTTCCTTTTAAATGGTGCTTTAACCATCTTCCTGTAAATAAGTTTGCATAGGCTGAAATCAATGTATCACAATTTCATTTGGTCCTTTGAGGCTTTTGAAGACATGAATAGGTCCTAAGTATGCAACAGTAATTAAAAGAACAAGCTTATGATTCACTATTCATGTTCATAACTCCTCTATATAGTCCTAGATATTGGGTTTTAATTTCCTTTTAAAAAAACAACAAAACACCAGCTTGGAGCCAAGCCCTGGCTGCCCTGGCTGGTGTGTTACGAAACTTCTTCTCAATACTCATGCTAGCAGAAAGGAATGTGCTCTGCACCTCTACCACTCCACTCCAGTCTGATGTACAAGCCAGTGAGCTCCGGTTGCACAAGTTTTGCAGAGTACTCAGGCCAAAGCCCCGCAGCCTCCTGGAGATGCTGCTTCACCTTTACACAGAAAGATGGTTCAGTGGCTGGGGGTACCTACCTGCATGTCAGAGATGCAGCTGGAGCTCCTGCCTGGGTGAACACTCTTGCTTGAATCTCAGCCAGGCTGGCAGCTCTCCCAGCTCTTCACCCAATATGGGAATACAAAATAATGCCTTTCTTTCTCCTAGGGCTCTTCTAGGGAAAACTAGTGCTAAAAACTATGAAATTAGTTAGGTAAGCCACATACATACCTTGGAGAAAGTATTTGTATCATTTAATCATGGGCTAGAAATTGCACTGCATTTTTTAAGAGAAAAGTTGTTACAAATTTTAAATTACACTGTATTAGGAACCTAACAGAAAGGCACTTCATGTTGAGGGCAAGCCTTTTCCTCCCTCCCCC
>VZRW01008816.1:558867-581216 GCA_013398125.1 Aegotheles bennettii
GTTCGACCGGTCCCGTCCCCCAGCACCGCGTTACCGCCGGTACTCACAGCGCCGCAGCCGCCTCCCGGCCCCGGGTGGCCCCGCCGCTGGTGCCCGCCCTGCCCCCGGCGAGGCTTTATACCTGCGGCGGCCGGGCCGCGGCCGCTTTATGGCGCATGGAGAGCAATCACCTAATAATAGCAGTGTGACAGCTCGCTGGTGGAGCGGAGAGGGACCCAGCCAGCGCCAAGGCTGCGAGACGGAGCGCCATCCCGCTTAAAGCAGCGCCTTTCTCGGGGAACTCCACAAAGCAGAGGCAGAAACACTGTGTCTGCACACCCGAATGTGCTCATTGCCCTGCTGAAAGACGACTTGTTGCCTACATGCTCGACTGTCAGGTCCCCAGTGCAGAACTTTCTTCTCCCTATCTCACCTGTCTTGTGTCTGCCACACCGGAGCCCAACTTTCAGCTGGGCTTATAAACATGAGGACAGCACCCACACGACCGTGGGCACTGCAAACCCGAACAACGGCCCCCAAAGTTAAAACACAAAATGTGTCTTGTGAAGAACAGCACAGAACTTGCCCCTTCAAAATAGCCATACTCGTATTTCTGAAGCAAAGGCACAAGATTTCAGTCAAAGTAGGGCTCCTGACTCTCAGTAAAATAAAAGTTTTCAGCAGATGAACGTGCATAACACACATAACGAACCTGGGCAGATCAAAGCTTCTACAGCAGTAAGGAGCGAACACTTCACGTTCTCCATTTCACTATTTATACTACCCCACAAATGAAGTTTTATTCCACAACTGGAGCTCACTAAAGCAGTTGGGTTTGGAAACAATCCTGAAAAAAGTCATCTCCTAAAACCAAGAACAGAGACAGCAGCTTGGCACAGAGAGATGGGTGCAATGAAACTGTTCTGGTTGGTACCGGAGGCAGGGATCTCACCAGCTGAGCAACCACTGCCTGGGCGACACCACTTCAATCTACTTTGCCCGTACCATGCTGCGAGCCACGAAGGCCATCCTTAGGCTGGGGGTTTCTCCATTTATCAAAGTGTCTGGCTGAATCACTTTTTGACTTTCAAGACTAGAAACACCAATATTTGCCTTTTTGGTGCATCACAGGCCTGTGCGTTGAAAATTTATCAAGGCTGTGGACCATTTAATAGAAGCAGAATTAAACAGGTCAACAGAATCAGTTTAAACTGGACAGCTCAAAAGCTGTCCCCATTCAATTTCTTTTTCATGTATATAATAAAATATTGTAATAGTTTGTTTTTTTTCATTGGATTTCAGGGAACAAATTCAAGTTTTAGATATAGTTATATAAGCAACAGTTGTTTCACTGAATTGTTTTATTTAATATACACAACTGCAGTCCATTTAGGCAATAGAAAGTTCACAAATACGCTTACTCTGGCACTGATTTGACATGTTTAGTTTGATAGAAAACAAAGGCTACAAAAGTGAAGTATAATAATCATTAAGAACAAATTAAAAGTGAGATTATTATTACAACTAAATTACAAATTATATAAATATTTGATTCTTGTATAATCCCTACACATTCAACATTTCTGGTCTTAGCAGTACAGTTATGGCAGAAGAAGTAGTTATGGCTTTTAAATTTAGCTTGTTCTTATTAGCAGTGAAAGTGGTATTCAAAACTAATTAAAAATGTAGAGATTATAACCTAAATTCTGATTTTGATTATAGATTCACTAAAGTAGAATTGCATAATACTGTAATTGCCTTGGTGCACCTCTGGCACTTGTGGTTTCAGAGATGGTGGACTTCTGAAACCCTTAGGCCACATGGCTGGTTATCAACAGATATTCTTTATCCACCTTCTAGGTAGGGGGTATAAACCTTAGGCTACAACAGAACTGATTCCAGTTCTGTGTCACAAGGAGACAGCTATCTCCAATTCCCATGTATAGCTCTGTCTCTGGAATTAGGAAGGACAGCGTATGTCAGTGGTTTTTGGGAAAAGGTCCAGAGACCCAGAAGAGATCAGAAGCCTACCCACACGTACCTGCACACTTCTCTCTTCCTCTCTCTTTTTCTCCCTTTCCTTCTCTTTCCACTTATTTCTTCCTTTCTTAACTATTTCCAAATCAAGTATTTGCTGGTGGTATCTTACAGCAACCAGACACTGTAATTCTTATTTTGAATGGGAAATATATCCCTCCAATTTCAGCGATTCTATGGGCTTTTGAGAGCTCTATGAGTCCATGTAGGTGCTCCTGATTTAAAAGGACACATTTGTTTCAGCCAGATACTACAATTTTCTAAATATTTTGGTGTTTCATTAGACCTTTTTCATTCTTACGTTAAAAAAAATCCTGTCAGTTTCATCAGAAGATTGACTTTTATCTAGGAACATCTATAATCTCATGTGCAACATTGTTGCACTTTCTTCAAGAGTTTTCTTATAAATAATATTAAAATCTTATATTTAAATATACATTTACTTCTGTGAAAAGGTGCATTTCTGTTTTTCTGTGATAAATGTTAAGGTGTCATTTTCCTCATGTCATTTTATTAGACCAGACAAACCACAACAGACAGTTCCCTTTGACACACTGCAATCTCCAGGCAGTACATTTGCTATAGAACATGCCATTTACTCCATTACTGCTATTTCCAGCTATTCCTATTGATTCTAAACCCCACGAGACACCTTACCATTCCATGTAATTTCATTCATGGACTTGGCAAAAAGCTGTCAAAATACAGACATTTTGAGCAGTATGACGGGGGGAGAAAAGTATGTTTAAGCTAAGTGAGATGGGTGAAAAAACTTTACATTCTGGTATTGAAGACATACTTTGCGGAGGAAAAAGTATAGCATGGAGCACAGTGCCAAGTTTAGCAACTTGAATGGTGGAAATAGGCCAACAGCAGCATTTGGAATTTCTGTTTTATTACACATAGTATACTTTTCTTTTTAAATAAACTATAATCAGTTGGCATTTCACACAAGTCATATGACACATTTTCATCATTTTTATATTTATCAAATGAGTACAACAAAGGAACAAAATGTTGGCTTCATTAAAATCTATGAAATTACACAGGCCCCCCTTTTCAGATATCATTGGTCTGGGTTGTGTTTGAAACAAATGTTGAAATGTTTCTAATCAATGTTTGCTTCAATATGCTAGATTTTAACAACATGCTTCCCAAGCATCTGAGTATTTAGAATTACTCTGTAATTACTTACTCTGTATCACTTGACAGAGGATAGATTCTCGTGGGCTGGCTATGTGTGGCAAAGCATACGCAAGTGTAGTTTAAAAGCCCAAGCTAACTATGAAATTGTTTCGGTTTACAGAAATTCAAGTATTATAGGTCATTATTTTTTACCTCTAGCACAGGAAAAAATGTCGCTGCAAGTTTCCTCATGCTGTACTCCTATCTAAAGTTCAAGTTTCCATATCCCAAGCCACAGTTTTGCATTGCACATAGATGGACACAATTGCTTAAATTTCCTCTTAAATAGACACCTGACCTCCTAAAAAGAAGGGAGGAAGACGGAAATGCTTTTAATTATAAAACACTGCTTTTGATTCTGTGTCATGATTAACAAATCTCATCATACAACCTTATTTAAAAATATATTTTGAAATGCTACATATGAATGGAGGATGGTATTAGTTTATTTACCACCACCATGTAAAGTAGTAACAGTTGTAGAAAAACAAAAAGTTTTCAATTAATTGATGAAGCTAGCATAGCTTTTTGAATATAAATAAGTGCTCTCAAACACCTTCATGATGTTTAGATATTTTAAAACAAAATAAAGTAAAAAATGCACACTGGAAGCCTTTCCTGCCCAAATGTTGCTGCATTTCCTGCATCGCTCTATTACACTGGAGTACAAAATGACTGCTTACTCCCACACAAGTGTAATCTCAGGGCAGCGGCAACATGTTCAATTTTGTGAGTGTGATTACTTTATTGCACGTGTCACATGAATCAGAGGCTGCATATAGCCCAGTCGAAACACCTCCTAGATCTAGACACACAATGTTTTGAAGACTCCGTAATGAACATTTTGTACTATAAGCCATTAAAGGAAACAACTCCATCAGCTTCACTTACAAATTACCTGTGCAAAAGTACAGTACTTCACAAATAAACTTTACCCAAATATTACAGAAAAAAGCTTTGGGATAAATTAAGTATAAATACAGTGACAGCTAAGCTGCAGATTTAATTTAGGTATATACAATAATATGCTCCCCAGTTCTTTCTGTGGATGTACATTTAACCTCCCTGAGTCCTTTTCCATACTTAGAGACATGATACATTTTCAGATGCTTGCTCAGTAACAGCAACGATAGCTTCAGGGTTAGAGAGAAAGGTGGGAAGGAGTATGTCAAAGTGCACCCCATTTCATTTGTCATGGATTTTAAGCTTACTGTACTTTTGCTTCTAAGAGCCCACTGGTCATGACATGCCCATGACCACTGACGCAGGCACCAACATGTCTTAGTGAGTCTGCTCCAAGGTAGGCTATTAGAAGTTCAGTGTGTCGGATTAGTAATTGCATAAGATCTTCAGCCAAACTCTCCATAGTTGAGTACCTCACCTTTTCAAAATCAAAAATGTCTTTGAGGAAGAAAAGCACTTGATCCTAGGGGGGAAAAAGGAAAAACTTGTATTCACTTACAGGAAGAAAAGTACACAGTGCTATGTCTTTCTTTTACACATTCCCTAAAAACACCCATTTATGTATTCTTTTGGTGCTAAGATAGAATTACACTAAAACAGACTTTGCAAAACAGTTCTAAGCTTAAAAAAATTAATGCAAAAATATTTATTATCATGGTTTCTTTCCGTTAGTCTTAACCTTAGGAAAATGCAAATGTATGCCTATAAATAAGATCTTAATTTATTTTAATCTGGAAGGTTTTTTTTTTTAAATTAAGATAAATGGTAAAAAAAAAAGATGTTGCAAACCTTGAAGAAGCAGCATAGGTCATAAAGGGAATTTCTAGGGCCCAAAAAGCCCCACGCCAAAACAGGGCTGATATGTTCACATATAGCATAGAAATGTGCAAAAAATCCATCAGGCACCTAGAGATGTAAAAATTGTAGACAAAAGTTATAAAGAAAATCTAGTATAAATCTCTATTATATAAAACTAAGTGTTCAGGAAAACCTAAAACATCTCCTACTTCAGGGCTGTGGTAACCTGAGCTCCTTTGAGTTATAGGGCAACTATCATGGTACTTTGTAATTTAAATATTTTAAGATTAATAGGCATAAGCTCGAAAAGATCATGAACAATCTATTTTGATGCCCTTATGACAGATAAGTTAATTTTATTCAGTCATTCCTGTTTGAGCCCCTATACACTATGTATAGCTGAAACTTGTAAAAAAGTAAGCAAACTGCATAGTTTTGAACTGAAAAAAATTACACCTTACAAGAATCTATCTTTAAGTCTAAAGAAAACATAAAATACCTCTGAATGTCCATCCTGTTGTTACTTTTACAACATACAGGCACTCATAAAATATAATATAGTATAAATTTACATATCCTATATGCATGTACAGTTTATTTTATATACTAATAAACATACTTATAATTTTAAATCAGCAGTTAATTTATAAAATAAAAATAGAAAATAAACTTAAATTAAAACATAAAATATAAAATAAAGAACTGTCCATAAGTAAATTTAAGGTCATAAAACTCCTTGTGGTGCAGTTAGTCCCTCTGTTACAAAGACTTCCATGGGGTTTAACTTTATCCACTTTTGAATCACTCCAGCAGTGCTGATAAAAATAGTCTCAAGGAGTAAAGCTGTTCACACATTTACAAACTTCTAAATATTGAGACTTCAGTATATAAAGGAGCTACAGAGTAAGATAGTCGTGCATTGAATTAGAGATTAAAATAATAGGTTACTATAACATCCGATTTGGAGATACAACCCCTTTATATAAAACTAGTGTAGAAAGGATCTATTGATATAAAACTTCCAACCATTTTGACACAGGGATGTAACATCCCAAATTTTAAGACATAATGGTAGCTGAAGACCTTTTACAAAATACCAGCTGCCATTGGAAGCAACTTTTTTTACAATTAAATATGTCTACAGCTGTCAGGAATCACATAAACAGCTATTCTCAATCAGAGAAAGGTGCCAGTGCCACTCCCTTGAGTGGCCACTCCTCACCTGCAGCATGCAAGACCATTTCTAATGGCTATGGATGTCCTGCAGCAAGCCTCAACTCTGCTTTTGGACTGGCTACTGCAGAGATGGGACATCTGCCTCCTAAGTCTAATACAAGCCTCCAAAGATAGAAGTGAGGACCTGCTGCTGCAGAGTTCTACTTCAAAATCCAAAGAGTTCATTCCCTGAGAGGTCAGGACACAGAGGGGGGATGGAGGAGGCTGCAGGAGTCCCTGCTGCTGGCAAGGAAGATGGTACTTCAGGGCGGTAAAGGGACAGGGCTGGATTTTATTTAGCTGTGGAGAAGATGCAGGGACATGGGGTTGCGAATCCTAGCAGGTGAGATACAAGATTAATGACCTTGGTCTGCAGAAATCCAAGGTACATGTGTGAGGCTGTTAAGTCAGAGAAATTACTGTCACCCTCACCACTGCTGACTGGACCTAAACTAGGCTGAAAATCTTTCAGCTAAGACTTTTTGCTAAAAAACTGGTACTAGGGCCCCATGAGTTAAACTCATACAATTGGCAGCCTCTTGTCTAAGCTAACGTGCCTACAGGATTAAGGGTTGATCTGTAATTTATTTGGCCAAAGCTACAGAGGGCAGAACTTCAAATTCTTAGGAGCTGAACAGTAAACTTGGGTCCACATAATTTGCAAGGCAACTTACCTTCATTTGCTGTCTTTTCTGCTTCAGTACTGACCAACAGCTTGAAGCCACAGCCTAAATGTGAGGGAAAAAAAAAAAAAGCCCAAAACCCTGTGTAACTTCATTATAAGAGAAATTACCTTTCCTCTCAAAAGAAGTGGTCTGCAGAACACTGTATATCTGTACCTTGGGGATTTGTATTTTCTCCAGTTTCAATCTCATGATAACACAGTTTAAAACTATAAAATATCAGCAGATACAAATAACTCATTTTATATCTAGATTGTATTTGTGATTTTCAGATCTTCCTTAGCAACATTTTCTTTAGTTTAATTCAAATGTAATTTGGCATTCTTGGCTGATTTTACAGTTCCAGCAATATTCATTGGTTTTAACTGAGGACCAGTCTCTTACATATCAAAGTGTGTGCTCAGACATAAGTAACTATTTTAGATATTAAGTAGCATGTGAACACATCAAATGTCCTTTTTCATTTTCCAAAAACATTCTTGCAATAGCTTCAGATTCAGCTGAGAAGTTTTGTCCAAATATGGACCTGTGAAATACAATATACTGATATCAGTACTAGGCTTTTTCCCTTCATAGCTTGTAACTATTCTCATCTGATTCTCCTTCAGTACTGCAAGATAATTTGCTGCTCACAAAACACAATATTATCACATAACTACAAAAATAACTACACACGTGTTGCCATTTTTTTTCTAGAGGGAATATTTCAATTGAAAGACAAAAATAAAAGGGAAGTTAGCAGTTTGTAGATATAAATGGATGAAATGACAGTAGCATCTCTCTCAGCTGATCACGGCAGTAGCCTGTATGCCTCTAACAGAGGGATGAGATCTATTTGACAAATAAACAGGCACACCTGAAAAAGGGTGAAATGTTATCAACATCTGAATGCCTGCATTGTATTCATTTACTTTTGTTTACTTGCAACTTTCTGCCTTATTGCTAAATCTCTGGTATACGAATCAAATCCTGTATCTAATATCTAAGATGTGGCTAATAGAAACTTCGCTTCTAAAATTCTTCTTCCTCAGAGAAAACTCATTTTTGCAGGACAAGTTAAAGTACTTTCTACAATTCAATCATTCTTGTAGCTTTTAAATTGCTATTATGAAAAGCCTGATAATACAATCTGTTTAGTCTCTCCGATGACTATTTCAGGTACACATTAGGTTATATTGAAAACTGAATTAGACTTTATAGTGAAAGACAGTGTAGTTTATTTGCTTCAAATTTAATGCTATTATCAAGACAATATACACAGTCTTTATCCTGCAGTTGTTAGATTTATTCTCATGTTTACATTGTGCTTTAAGAATATAAAGCACAAACAGCCAGAAGAAGAGTTTCAGCATATACAGTATTTTTTTTATCAGAATGCTCACAGCAATGTTTTATCAATCACACCATCTACTTATTGTAACATACTACAGAATAATAATTATGAAAATTACAAATAAATACTTACTGTTTCTTTAAAAGATGAATTTAGCCAGCGGTTATTTACTACATTCTGTATAGATATTGGTGGATTTTCTAAATCTTCAAATGAATCCATTAATATAAAGTCCAGAACAACATCATAGAAATTCAAGTTTTTCACCTATATTAAATCAGAACATGATCTAAGTAACCTAGTTTCTCTTTCAGCAGTGGAATTCAGCATGCACCATATTCTAACTCTGCATTAACATCCAGATTTGAAACTGTTTTTAACGAATATTAAAGATACTTCTTCAGTAAAGAAGTTAAAAAAATATTATGTACTTTCTGGTACTAAACCACAGGGGTGGGTGGATGCCATTTCTCTAAAGCAGCAATGTAAACAGAAAAGAGTTGCCTTTCCCACAATTCTGAACAGTAAAAATTTATTTTTAGATGCTACCATTTGTATAATTAAGGGTAAAAGCACTTTTCAGAAATTCAGACTCACTCCTCTAGCAGCAAGTTCCATTTCAGTATTATCCCAGTGATCTGTTTGTTCCAAAAAACATATCATTTCATCAAAGACATCTTCAAATTTCTTTGGATTCTGTAAAGTAAAAGCAGTGGGTATCAAGCACACTTAACAAGAGAGGTGGTTTATTTACATGGGAAAGCAAATTCTGGTAGAAGTTACATTAACAATAAAACATTAGTTACAAAAGGCCTTTACCTTTCGTGCTCTCACAATTAAAGCAGACAAAATTTTCCTTCCACTTTCAGCAAGAAATACTCTGTTTGCTGTTTCTGAAAGAATTATCTAGGAAAAGTTTCAGAAAATATAAACGTATTAATTCACAGGTTATACTAAGTGACCTTAAACACTTCAATCAAATTTAATATAATTATAACCCCTAGTATAATAGGCAAGTTCCTAATAAGTTCCTTTGGTGTGTAGGCTCCAAAGTTAATCACAAAACTGGGACTCCTTTGCAGATATGTCCCATTTTTAGAATTACAGAAATGTGAAAGCAACAAGAAAATATTTAATTACAGAATATGTTATAAAAGTGATTGCGCAGGTAATGCATTGATAGTTTTAATGCCATGTACTTTAAGCTTAACAAGACAGACAGAAAAATCACTCTCCTTGCAATTTACCTGAAAAGCTTGTCGAATACAATGAAGCTTAGCAAGGAAGTCACTGTCTCCTAGACACTCAAACATTTCAGTCCTATATAAAATAGAGAAGTTTTAAAAAGCCATTAAAAAGAGAACCACAAGAAAATTCAACTAGGTCTAATTCCTAGAAAAAATACCTAGTACAAGTAACTTCTAGAAAATGAGTTCTATATAGAATATTTAATTTAAATTCTTGCTTTTCTTGTAAATAATTAAGTAGACAATAAGTCAATACCTTAACACTCGTGAATAAATTTTGCCTTCTTCTGCTAAGTGCATAGCTTCTTCATACAGTGGGCAATGGCAAAGGGAATCTAGACCATATGTGTTCCGAATCTCTCTGTGCTCTGTAAGCTAAAAAAAAAGTAGTTTTTGAAGTTCATGAAAGATCTTGCTAACATAATTTTTGCAATGATAAAACAAATTAAAGAAGTTTTCCTTATATTCTGAAAGATGTAGCTTTTATGCATCTGCTTAAAATAAAGGGGCAACACTCAACTGGTAAACAAAAGAGAAACACCACACTAATAACAAGACTATTACTTTGTAACTTTAAAAATCTGAAAGCTACAGCTTCAGGTTTCAAGTTTTGAAAGTTTAATAAATGGAGGCAGCTTAGTTTGGTTTTAATTTGCCTAGTTACATTTTTAATTTGTTTAGTTAAATCTAATGGGTCTCAAAGCTGTCAGAATAAAATAATTATCAGGACACAAAGTACAGATTTGCACCATGTAAATCTTTCCGAAGCTGGAAATGGTAACATCCTCCCACCCCTGTTTTTGTTTTGCTGGTAAATATGTCTGCTAGTTACCAAAGCATATTGAATGAAGCATGAGCATCCAGCATTTTACAAGAGGCTCCCAAAAAAGTTTTCATTATTGGCAGTGGTTATCACATAATTAATGTGAACTCGTAGACATTTTCAGAGCAAGAAAAAACAAAAACAAATTAAGGAATCAAAGCACGGAAATAATACACAGAACTCCTGTTTACAAGATATCATGTTTAATCCACAAAACAATGACTAGCTACAATTTCCACTACAAACATTACATCATATTATTAATGATCAAAAAAAAAAAAATAAAAAAAATCAGAGGCTTACACATCCTTCAGTTTAGTTAATGACCAGAAAATGAATTCTAACTTTTTCCTTTAATCATTTTTTTTATATATATATATGCTGTGTGGGAAAACAATCCTGTGCTTCTAGGCTATAAAAACAGCCTAGAAACATCTGCAAAAAATAATTCTCACAGTAATTGAACTATATAAAAATAGTTACCCTATACCTTAGAAAGATTTTTTTCCTATCACTGAGGACATACAGGCAAGTTCTGGCATAAGACTTCACAAAGACATGAAGTATGATTCTAGTGCATCTTCTCCACAGACTTTAGTTGAGCCAATTACAGCAGCAACAGTTTGGTCAAGTAGGCTTGACTGATAAAGGCAAGAATATAAGCATGTGCCAATACCGATTTTTGTCCATGTAAACATTTAAGCATATGAATCAGTTACAGAGATTTCAGTACAGAGTTGGTAAAAAAAAGTGTCACATATTGTTAGATCGTATGTATTTGCTGGAATGTTTTGAATCACTCATACCAGTATCCTTTTACTGTGAGCAAATGCATACATTTCCTTTCATAGAATTGTTTGGTTCCACTTTAAATTCATTTGATTGGGTAAAAAAACAAACCAAAACAAATAAATCACCTGTATTCATCTACAGATATATGTAGAGTTCTCAAATTGAAAAATCAAGTGACAAGATGACAGCTAAGGAATAAGTGAAGGAATAGAAGTTTTAAGGTCAACAAAATGTTATACTTAAATGGGTAATGTTCACTCAGAATTAATGTAGCTTGAAAATATTTCCATTTTAGAAGTAGGAATTTATCAGTTGTTTTGCTTGGAAGAACAGAGTAGAATAAGCTGAATTCCTAAAAAAGATTTACAGCTATTAAAACAAGAGATTTTATTCTAATTTAACAATATTAATCATAACACCAAATTGTGTTTTGGATTCGCTAATTCAAAAAGCCCACCTGAAAATCTATGTTATTAAACAAAGGAAACCACACAGCTTTTAACTGAATATATATGTGAGAATATATAGGAAGGAATAATTTAACCAAGTGGAAGAAACAGGAATATGTAGATTTCTTTCAGATATAAGAAATCAATAGACACACAGACAAACACACATACATACATACATATACACACCTGCGTATATCGTGTAATAGTTAGAACAGGTATAAACAAGAACAAGTGAAAAATTTTTAGTCCAGAATTTGTTGTTCTACATTATGGTTAAGAAAGTATTACCTGTGGAACAATACATATATATTTTCCAAAATAAAGACCAAAGCAGAACATAAGTAAGTATACTAATTTATTTCTTACCTGATCCAGCTATTACTGAAGCCATAAAACATTCCTTTTACTTTATTTCATTTGCAAAGCATGAGAAGAAATAGGTTGTGCACACATATGCACTTTGTAAACTGCTGCCCCTCTCTTGGAGGTTACCATTTCTGTGGCAAAAGGTATTATATTAGTTTTCTCTAGTGAACTTCAGGCAAATCACCTTCTTCAGATACTTAGGCAAACTGACTGACTGTGACTGAATTAGGACTCGTGATTTCTACAGTTAGATGCAGGCAATCTCCATCTGCTGCCAACAAGCCTGAGATGGTAACATCTTTAGCACATGAAGATGCCTGATCATAGCCTTTGTGGTTTTGGTTTAGCATAGCATCTGATACCTGGGAGTTGGGTGAGGCCCTTGATTATATTTAGCTTTTTTTTAAAAAAAAAAGAACTTCCTCTCATGCTAGCAGATGAAACAAAATAGCTGTGTTACTGTTGTAATGCGTATTATTGAGCTCAAATGAAGAAAGCAGTTAAATTAACCAGGTACCAAGCAGGAGAGAAGGGTATAGTTTGTCTGCTGAGAAGATGGTTTTGATTACAGGTTGAAGTTACTTCCAACCAGTAACTTCCAACCAGTTACTTCCATCCAGTCTCCATCTGGAAACGTGGTTATTGGCACTTCGGGTACAAGTTCTTCAAAGAAATAGCATTACTGTTAGCAGAATGAAAGACCTCAGGGATTAATTCTTTCCTCTCCTTCTCCACATGTTTTAAGACTATGAATACGAGGCAACTCCATACCCCATTACAATTGTTAGAATAGGGAGCTCCTTACAGTTTGCTACCCAGGGCATGCCAGACTGCAGGACTGCTGTACTACATTTGTTTTTGAGGTGAGATAATAATCCACGTTAAACTGGACACATGGAGGAAGTGACCAGGACGAGAATGGTAAGACCCAAGAAGATCAGAGCAGTGATTATGGTCAGACTTCTAAAGGCAGCCAGAATACAGGAGGGCACATCTATGATTTTTGTGATGAATTGGGAAAAAAACCAAACCAAACACCTCACCTACAAATTCCTTATTCCTTCCCTATAGGAAAAGAATAAAACATCTATCTGGAAACCAGGAGAAAGGTAACCCTATCTTTCAGTGACAGGGCTCTTTTTGAGCACTTTCTGAGTCTAAAATCCAATTTCAGTCACTTGAAGGTTTTGGTGCCATACACAAATAATTACAGGCATACAGAAACTGGTGTTCTTTTCCCGCTATCAAAACCTGCTCCTCCCTACACTGTTTTGGGTTTTTTTTAGTACATTTGGACTGAGAAAAAGACAACCTCAGTAAAGGAATTACTGATAAAAAAAGAGCAGCTAAAGCTTTATTCACAAGTCCAAAAAATCTCCTAAACTTTGGACTGAGTCAATATTTTAATAAAGAAAGCCAAGTCCATTTGATAATAGAGCTACGGGTTCAGTTCTAGCCAAGATATGAAAATAAGACATGATAAATACGTGTGCACTGACAACAGAGGCAGCAATGAAGCTCACTGTCAGGGAGACCAGGAAAGAGCTTCTATTGGAAAGATGGAAAAGAAGCCAGGCAAGAGAGCGCAGTGACCTTTATCTGGCACATTCTCTGCTGTATTCTTGGCAAAGGTGGTAGCTATTTCGATCACACAGTAGGTGAGATAGCAAAAATATGAAAAGTATATTAACCCTCATAAACACAAGCTGATGGCAGACAGTCTCAAATGGGGAAGAGATGACCATTACTTATCACAGTATATAGTATCAATAACCTATATAGGGCAAATGGTTGTGCTTACCATCCGTTCTGCAGTGCTTCTGAGAGCCTATGTGTGTTTAGGAATAGAAGCCTTTCTGGGCTTGGAGATCGCAACTGCCTGTCTAAATCATCTTTATAAGGATTTGGGCACCTGTGTATTGTAGGTGTCCAGACTGGCACAATTCTGTATGAGAAGTCATCAAGTGCATGATCCTCAGCATCCTCTTGATTATTAGCCATGCCAAGATGAAGTTTTGGCATACCCTACTGCTATCCTGTAGAGCTCATCAGAAGGGCATGTGATGTAAATTCTGCCAGCTGTCCCAGTTTTGTGCAGTTCTTTTGTGCAGTTCTTCTTATGTTTTTTCCTCAAATAACACAGCACAACATTCTTGTTGCCTCTTTAGTAGTATCTCTATCAATTTCCACTAAAGCATCTATGTCTTGTTTTAGGATTCCCTGTATCTTTGCTGTTATCTCTCCTGAGGGCAGTGAACTAAATTTGACTTGACTGTGTGTCAGCACTGAAACGTAGAAATAGTCTCCAGTCTCTAAAACCTTAGTCCTGCTCCTTGGGACAGGATGCAAGGTAGAAGGAAGATGAGCAACTGGCAACGTACATGATATAACCACACGAAATGCTGCTACTTTGTTTATGGCTTTGTTAATCTTCAGGACTCCACTTATCAGCTAAGAATTTTAATAGATTCTTCATTAAAATCTGAGAAAGGAGATCAGAGAGCTTGTTCTATCGGCAAAGGCTAGAACAGCTGAAAAGGAAGGGAAAAATCTTCTTAACTTTGTTCTGGAAGAAAGAGTTGACCGAAGTGGCTTCGAGCTATCAAAACATGGAGAACACTTCCAGGATATGTAACAACAAATTCATTGCTAATTTTGACTCAAACATTTCTTTAGCAAATACTGAGACAATTTAGCTTCAGGACAGGATGGTTATTCCACCGAGGTGATACATCCTTGTTTTTGGGGAGTGTTTGGTTTCGTGGTTCTTGAGGGTTTTTTGTTTGTTTGTTTGTTTTAAGCCGAGCAACACAATTGAGCATAATGGACTCTTTCCCTTGCACATACTTTCAGAAACACAAGGAAAGGTCATAAGAAAAAAAAAGACAAAGTATACAGTACAAACTATAATGATTTACAGCTCCTCTCAATAGCTGGTAACAGTTGAAGCAAGCTTGAATTGTGGTCTAGTCCAAATTACAGGAAAGAGTAACCAGTCTCTAAAGACACAAGCTTAGTCAGGAATGAATGCTAGGCATACCATCACAACTTAATGTGAATTACTAAATCAAGGTAATTGTGTCATGGAAAAACAAACCATCCAATAGACAGTCAAAAGATAATTGCAAAGAATGTGTATGCAATTCTCCCTTTTCACAACTGTCTGAGTTTAGTAGCTTAGTTGTAGTGTATATGTGACAGCAACATCTAACAGAATGTATCTATTGAGACCAATTGCCTTTCCTGTAAATTGGACAAGAGTGCTATTCAAGATCACTTCAGCTCCCGAGAGACTAAAAAAAGGAGATATTCCTCACTCAAATAAGTGTGTCACTGTACATAAAATTATTTCAAATACTTCAGGGGAGCTGTAGCAGATTTCAGCTAATAGGCAATGAATGCCCTGTTATCCAAAGTTTATTTCTTTATGTATTCTTTGTGGTCTTATTCAAGAAGATTAGGGAAAGTTAGATGAAGTATGTGATATCGTGCAGAGAATGTACTAAAATAGGTAGCTGTCAATTTCTAACAAATTCCTCTCCAAAAAAACCCAACTCCAAAAGAGACAAAACCTTTTTCACATGTCTTTATATTATAGTAAGGGAATAGGAAAAAAATAAAAAAGAGAATAGAAAAAAATGCAATTCATGGTGAGAATTACTATAGCCTCAATTGATTGTGCTTCTTCACTCATTAAAATCTTGATATATTTTTCAAAAGCAACTTCTTTTTAGAAGAAGTTGGGGAAACACTGCACAAAAGAAAAAGTAAGTAAATTGATCCCAACTTCACTACTTGAACTGCTAGGAAGCTGGTTACAACCAGCAAGGAAAGCTTCTGTTCTTTTCCTCATAAGAGAAATAACACTAAGATAATTAGCAAAAAACTAAGATTCTTCTGTTCACTGTTCAAATAGACCAGTGAATCTTGAAAGAAGCAATCTTTAAGAGTCTTACCTCAGCTGTGGAAACAAAGGAGTCTGTTGATGCGATGCTTAATGTATCTCGAAGGCCGAAATCATCTGTATTATCCTTTACAGTAATGTCTGTATTTTTATCTTTAAAATAAATAGAAATAAAAAGACCTGATTATTAGACTATCAGAAAATTCCATTTAAGTCTTCAAAGTGGGTTTCATGTGTACTATAATGTAGCACTTTACTTGGAAGACACAACATCGTACTATTATGAAAGCAAATTCTCTTATGACCCCCTATATAAAGTTGATTGCATTTTTCTGTCTTTAAAGTAGCCTTACAAACATCATCTGCAATGAAGAGAGAGATGATTTTGGCTGTTATATAACAAAGGCTCAATGTTTTAGTAACCAAGAAATACTGTTCTAAATAATAAGCAGGTTTCAGCTTCACTTGAATCCTTTTCATTTTCTCCTTCTCCTTTTTTCACTTTCTGGTTCTTCAGGAGAGCAAGTGGAGTTCTTAATCTCCTCTGTATCCTCTTTCACCAACAAGCTTTTCCAATGAAATAACATATGCAGAAGTATTTCCTACAGTGACAGAATTCTTAACATCTTAAAAATAACTGATATTTTATGCTTAAAATCATCTGCAATACAGTTTCTCTCAATTTTCCTTTATTTTATTCTCAGATTTCAACTGTTACATGTTAATAGCATACATGGTTTTGTTTTCACCATACAGAAACACTTTCACACAAGGATTAAATTCGTAAGTCAGTAAGTCAGACTTTGGCTTGATGTGCACCATACTAATTCTCAGTAAAGCACAAGCATTTACTTTGGGTTACTTTACCTTCAGACATTACCCATGTGTTGCTAAAAGTCTGTTTTATTTCCAACAGTCATCAGCAACCAGCTACCCAATGTCATCCAGATTTGTTGCTATGGCAATACTTCATAAAAAAAACACTATTACATAGAAAAGTGGCCAAATGCCATGTACTGGAATGGTTTACTCATCAATTGAAATGCTACAAATCCCCATAACTTCACTATTATTTCAGTGGTTGTTATGGTTTTATTAGTTACGGACTTGGAATGACAGCTCAAGAATTGCACAAAACAATAAATATCTGCCTTTGAGACTATTCACTGAGGGAAAAAATATTAAAAGTTTGGACCAAGATTTTACTAGATTTTGTTAAGCAGATTCCAACTTGTAATCACAACTTCACCAGTATTCACATGAAAGTGTCTGACTTTTTCAGATGATTCGTAATAGTTTGTTCTTTTTTCTGACCTCTTAATGTCAAGAGGAAAAGTACAGCAGCATCCAAGATGGTTGAGAAACAATCACATACTGGAATTTGAAGAGCTGGAACAGAAAACCAAACTGTGGCTTGTAAAGCCTGAGATCTGGTAAGAGCAGACCAGTAACATGATGTTTCCTTCTTATTTCTAGCTCATAATTTGCATTAATCTCCCTCTAATATTACATTAAATGCTCTTCTAATATCACTTTTTCACATAAGCAGTTGCTGAAACTGCCATAAAACTGTTAAACATAGGGTAGTCAGGGGTGTATAGCCTGGTTGCAGATTTTTCCACTGAACCCCTGCTTTCGGCTAAGCTGTTTTCCATATTAAATTTGCAATTAAAACTGAAGTTTCTCCATCTCACAGTTAGAAAAGCCCTGTAGCATCTGGTTCAAGTGCAGTACAATGTTATTTTCCTGATCCTCCCATTATGCAGGTGACGCGCAACACTTACTCCATGAGAAATAAACAGCTATATTCATAAGTAGCAATGCAAATTACAAACTACGAGAATAAAGCAAGGGCCATACTGATCAAGATCTTACTGATGGCTTCAATGAAGATGTTAAGCTAAAGACTCAACCCTTATGTACACAAAGTGCAGCTGTCACGTAGTTACATATATCAACTTACTCACAACCCAAGAACGTCCAGAGCACCCTCACAGGGAAGTTCCAACTAAACCATGGACTGAAGCCTCAAAGACTTTGGATTTTTTCCGATAATTTTTGTGTTGATGCTGTTATATGTGAGTTTACAGCTCAATGACAACAACTTATCACCAAACTGACACTGAACTATTTAACACTGGACTATGTGATTGATTACATAATGGGCATAATGGTATTTATTCTGCATATATATGAAAAAATAATTGGTATAAATAAAGAAACCCCAGAGTTTCCAGCCTAGAATACCACAGAATCAGAGGTTCTTCCATAGAGTTTGCATCCAACCTGCTACAGATTACATGAAGCTCTACAGATAACAATATTCTGAATACATCTATATTTGCTGAAAAAGTCATAATTCCAAGTTTTCCTATATGAGCCTAAAACTGTCACCTAGACATTAGGTTTTTAACATGCTAGTTGAATATGGAATATCTGTGTTTTCACTCAAAGAAAATTCCAACTACTACAGAAAAGGCACAAAATTTGCACATTATGACAAACAAAAAATACTAAAAAAAGGTTGTAATGCTGAGTGAATTGATACCTTTGGCAAGTGTTATGTGCATATAAAGCACCACCTCCCCAAAGAAAGCAAAACAGTCTTGTCAGCTATTTCTGACTTTCTGGCCACCACCACCCTAAAATACCCTTAGCCAAGCAGGTGCTTATCAATACCCACACTCTTATGAAAACGCTAGGGTGAAAATTAAGTTACATACCATGCAAGTACCAGGAGAACATTCTTAGACACTAGAACATGAAAAAAAAAAAAAAAAAAGAGAGACAGCAGCACAATGAGAATGTGCTGGAATGAACAGCTGCAAGGGGAACCCACCCACCAGTGGCTGCAACTGCTAATACAGTCATCCCTAATCCCTATTTTTTATGTAGTCTAATTCCTTCAGGAAAAGAATACTACCAAGTATGTGAGCTTCCAATATACTTCACTTATCTGAGAAGCCAGGGAGTTATTTTGGGTTCATTTACATTTGTAAAAAGGATGAAGTAGATTTCAGACACGATACTGACAACAGTAATTGCCACCAAGACTCTTCGTGGTAGTGCCTTAAATTCATACACAGTTCTAAGTTAGATTAAGGATATTAAAAAATACTAAGAGCATGGAGTATTGCTAAAGCTTGTGAAATTAATCCTAGCTTTATTAGATTTTGCAAACAACTCAGTATTTGAAACTAAGCAGACTAAAAAAACCCAACAAACCAGAACAAAACTACTTTCATAACTACTCACAGAGTACTAATCTAGAATATGTACTTGTCGTTGCTCTGGTAGGTTCGTGTGGTAAGACAGACCACAAAATCAACCCTCTAAAATCTCAGAGCAAAATCTGACCTTAGAGATGGAACTGCACAGAAATTAACTTTGTAACATTCAATTTTGAAGTATTCACTGTCAGCTAAGTTTTAAAATTCTGAAAACTGTTTCTATGTTATCTTCCCTCCAACCCTGAACGAAACATGGTATGAGTTTGCAAGTGAGTTTGACACATGTGCAAGTTAAAAAAGGAAAGCACTTACCCACTGGCAAAGAACTCCCTGGGAGTTAAGGAATTTAGTTCTGACTGTCACTGTTAAAGCCATGTTTTCCTGTTCTCCCCAGCCCTCCCACTTCAGTGCAGTCATACATCACAAGCAGGAAAGCAGGATGAGAAAGGAGACACTAGATAGACCCCAAAGAGGAGAAAATCTTGCAAAGGGATCCACTTGCGAAAAGTGCCAGGCTACCACACAGCCAGCCACTGTGTTGTGTGCTAGTCAGGCCCCTTAGATGTGTGGCTTCGTGCCTGGACAAAGGAATTACAATAATCAAGTTCAGAGAGTGCAGTTTCAAGAGAATGTGTCACAGTCTTCCAGCTAGCCACAAGCAGCACAGTGGTTTGTCACCACTGTTGCTGAAGTGTCCCAAAGCAGCTTTATTTACATTTATAAATAGTCATAACTCCGAGAGTGTTGACTGAATATTCATTTAAAAATCATCAGTCCTACCAAGTAGCTATTATTACATGAAGTCTTATAGGGTGGATCTAGAAAGCATTGAATTTTCCTTTATGTCATATTTGTAGAAAGAAAATAATCCCAGCTTTCAGGGGGCACCTTCTGATGACTGGGTATAAAGCAACAGGTTAAAAAAGGCAAGCCTGGAACAGGGCGGAGTGCCCACACAGTTTACATGCATCAGTAACAGAAATATCTGGGTGCCTATAGCTGGAGGCATCTCACCTCACTGTATATAAACAAAGCTGTTACTGACCTCACCGTAAAAATATATTTCAGGTCAGGGTCTTTTAAAAATATCTAACCAAGTCTTGCACTCTACCAGTACTTCAGCATGTATCAGGAGTTAAAACATGTCTCATGGTTCTTTGCTGGGACTGCTCTGAAGCAAACTAAAGTGACAGATTCCTTTAAAAAACCAAAACAACACTCCTCCCACTCCCACCAAACCCACAAAACAACACTCCAGTGCTGTAGGGTCATGCAGCCTGGCTGTCTGTATGTGCACACACCTCTAATAAGCCCCTCTTGTGAACACACAGCTTCTGCTCTCCAGGATTTGACTAGGAATTCAGCAACCAAAGTAGTGGTCTAATGGAAAGGAACAACTGGGGAGAACAGTATGGGACAGCACTGAGTACTTAGCATTTGCAATTTTACCTTCCTCCTAGTACTCACAGACCTTTTTCAAGGTAAGCTTTGGCTCAGCTAACTGCTAAGCCTTCAAATTAAAACTCTAACAAATAGCTTTGTAGTTTCCATGCAGAGAATAATCTGTTTTGGTGCAAACAGAAGGCTAAAATCTTAATTCCTCAGTAAAAGTTGACTCAGAGCTTTTATAATAGTCTCCAAGTACAGCAATAATCTTCAAGGTCCACACAAAACCGTTCCACTCCAATACTCTCACACAGGTATATAAAGGCCCATTTTCCAAGATACTGGATGCTCGCCTAATTCTCATTATGCAAAACACAAGATGTTCTTCATTCACACTGTATTCTGTATTTATTACTTGGATGTTATTCTTAAGACAAAAGGAGTCCATCTAGCAGAGATCAAGACAGCACAAAATGCTTGCGCGTAAGTAATAATTTTAGTATCTCCAAGTAAAAATAAAATATACCTAAGAAAATAATTTAAGTGTAATTTATTTCCTGTAATCTATAGACACAGGAACATTAAATAATTCAAGAGTATTAGGAAGTATTATATAGATTTTATATTCTGGAATGGAGATAAATAAAATTATTCTTTCAAGATTTAAATCTGCTAAACAACCCTTCCATAAATTTGATAACTGAATTGATATTTTTTGACAGTTGCATTTTTTTTAAGCAAGAAAATTATCAAGAGGCTAGAAATATAATTTTGTCATAGAGAATGTGACCTGTGAAAGCTGTCCCCGAATCATTGTGGCATACTTTATCATAAAACCAAAAATCTCAAAATAGAAAGACCTCACCATGAGGAACTCTGCAATTCAAATCTCAAGGAAGAGGCAAAGTAAACACAAATGGTACTAGATTGTAGAAATCTGATTTTTAAGAAAATAAATCAGCATTTAATGTGTATTTTATAACCTGAAATAACACATCATGTGTGGTGACAGCTGAGAAATCAGCTTAGTAAACACAAAAGAAATGTATGCATATGTTCACTTCTCTGGTTCACTGCTCTGAATTCCTGCTTGACAAAGACAGATGATCCTGAAACAAATTTGAGATGTATATCATGTGTAAACTACATGTCACTGTTAGGTCTCTCCCTATGATACAGCTTTTCATTTCCTTGAAAATGTAAACTGATTATTTGTAACTGCATATTATAAGGTTCTACATTTACACAGGTTACAATTCTCTGCAACTTCTTTTCTTTACCTTGAAGCTAAAATCAGTGGACCTTCCATGATTTTAAAGTTCAAATCCCTACCCTTTACAGAAGAATTTGATTTCTGACCACCCTCTGTTTTCAAGTCTAACAGTTTAGATAACAGTTTCTGTACTTGTATTTGATTTGAGACAGAAGATCTGGCAGTTCAGTTTGCTCAGCTGTCTAATCTGGATAGAGTCTATTTAGATGGAAGCGCAACACAAAGTTGTCACTGGTTCCTCTTTATAGTGGTACTCCATTCCCCTGTAGTTCAGAAAGCATCACATTTATTTTGTCCACAGCAAATTCTAGTTTGAATTCCAGTGCTGCTTATTTTAAAACGCAGGCTGTCCACTGGGCATTTATAGTACAGCACTGTGAAGACTGCCAGATACCTTAGTCATCAGATTTGAGCGTCACTGCCTTTTCTTAGTTCTTTACATCCTAAAAACAAGTGCAAGCTACCACTATTTTTGCACAGACACTTTCTAGCAACAATGGAATGGTTTGTTCAACCACATTCCATATGATAGTACGTTAACTCATAGTGATGCAGAGCAGATTCAAAATGCAATGTCCTATTTACAGGAGAAGGAACTCCGGACTTAACTTTGAATCACAGAATCCTAGGGGTTGGAAGGGACCTCGAAAGATCATCTAGTCCAACCCCCCTGCCAGAGCAGG
>VZRW01008816.1:582115-600067 GCA_013398125.1 Aegotheles bennettii
TCCTCATAGAAGGCTATAAGGTTGGTCAAACATGACTTACCCTTGGTAAAGCCATGTTGACTGCTCTTAATGACCCCCTCATCCTTGATATGCCTAGAGATAGTGCCAAGAACAAGTTGTTCCATCACCTTTCCAGGGATGGAGGTGAGGCTGACCGGTCTATAGTTACCCGGGTCCTCCTTCTTGCCCTTCTTGTAGACTGGAGTGACATTTGCTATCCTCCAGTCCTCAGGCACCTCTCCTGTTGCCCATGACTTACCAAAGATGATGGAGAGTGGCTTAGCAATGACCTCTGCCAGCTCCCTCAGCACCCTTGGGTGCATTCCATCCGGACCCATCGATTTATGGATGTCCAGATTACTCAACTGATCCCTAACCCAATCCTCATCTACCAAGGCAATCTCCTCCTTTATCCTGACTTCTTCTGGGGCTTTAGGGATCAGGGGCTCCTGGGAAAAGCCTGCAGGAGTAAAGACAGAGGCAAAGAAGGCATTCAGCACCTCTGCCTTCCTTATATCCTCTGTCTCTAGGGCACCCACCCCATTCATCAGTGGGCCTATATTGCCTCTAGTGTCAGTTTTATTTGCTATGTATTTGAGGCTTACACATCTAGAATTAGCTCCTTTAATACCTTTCCAGAGAGTCTCCATAAGCAGGTTAGATATTGAAGTCTCCTGACCACTCGAGAGGAGTCTCAAAAGTAAATGAACTTACCCCTTTGGCCTCAGTTCTACTACACCTGTGTAAATCTATTGAAACCAGTGCATACTTAAAGATCTTTACATAAATGCATTACTGGCAGTATTCCTCGCTTCTTTCCAATGGCTTTCCCACCATGCACTTCTTGATAGAAGAGCAGATAGCAGCACACTTAGTGATGAAAAAGGACAAGAATAACCAGCAGCCGTGGCTCAGCTCCTGAAACTTGTTGCTTTATGAAGTTTCCTAACTTGTTATATAAAAAATGGAAAGACTAAACAGTTTAGCATGGTAGCAGATAGACTGTTTTGGTAGACACAGCACAGGGGTATTGGATCATCCAATCTGTTTTCCTCAAAGTAAGATTTTAAGCACAAGATTGCTGGAAAGGTTTTCCTTTAGCCAGTATATTATGCTTCAGGGATGTTGAAATTTCAAAGCAAGTGACACAGACTGACAAAAGGAACACACATATTAATTTGCTCTTCCATTAAGAGAAAAGCATAGAGAATAGCAGTTGGTAATTCCACTTACATTTATGAAGACAGTATTGGAAAAGAAAGATTGACATCCTTCTACCCCCAAAATTAATAGAAAGACAGAACCAACTATATAACTGGTGATCCTCAGTGAGATAAACATCAAAAGATGCAAATACATATATTTGATTTGGACTAACATTTGGATTCTGTATTCAGAATGGAGATTCCAACATATTTCACATAGGCAAACTGCAGGGACAGCATAATAATCCCAGTCTTCACTTGAATTTCAGGGCAGAACTGTCTTACAAAATTCTGCAGACTCCAGTGAAGCTGCTCGGGAATGTGACTGGCTTCTGCAAACCCAGCTGCACACAGCATACAGTTTAAGAATCTAAATTGGCAGGACACATGCTTGACTTTAAACAATAAGACTTAAAGAATATCTTAAGTGCCCTAACTGATTGGGGCCTGCTTGCATTCCACTTGCCCCTGAGAGTAGGAAAGAATGAGATAAGAATCCTTAAAAAGTTGTACTGAGTGAAGAGTTCTTCCTCTGGACTTTTAGTTTATAAAATAACACCAGATACCAAATTTAAAAAAAAAACAAACAAACAATTAATAACACTATAAGGTTGCTAAATGCATTAGTAACAACATATTTTTATACTTGAAGTACATATTAATACTTGAAGTACAATCTAAGTAGTGATTAGTGCAACCTGACCCTGGAAGATAGCTTGACACTGCTTAACAGCTATTCAAATAGATGTAGTTAAAGCTACTACGTAGTAAATATATTCATTATCTGTGGTAAATAAGAGTAAAGTAAAACAAAGCAAAGCTTGAATAATAAAGAACGTACATAATTTAGGTTGTCTGGAAATATATATATGTTTACCTTTAATACTTGCAGCATATCTGCATATAGAGCAAGGACAGCTTTAAATAGCAGTAGAGAGAATAAAACCTGGTATGATCGACACGTGCTCTTGAATCAGCTACACTACAGCACTTTGCTACAAACAGGATCATTAGGTAAGGTGGGACATAGTGCACAGACCAGATATCCCACATAGAATTAGAGAATTGACAGTAACTGATTAAAAATTATAAATATGGAAAAAGCTGAGGTACTCAATGACCTTTTTGCCTCAGTCTTCTCTGGAAAGTGCTGAAGCCACACTGCCCAAATCACAGAAGGCAAAGGCAAGGACTGGGAGAAGGAAAAGCCACCCGCAGAAGGGGTAGATCAGGTTCAAGACTATTTAAGGAACCTGATGGTGCACAAGTCCATGGGACCTGGGGAGATACATCCATAGGTCTGAGGGAACTGGCGGATGAAGTTGCTAAGCCACTATCCATCATATTTGAGAAGTCATGGCAGCCTGGTGAAGTTCCCACTGACTGGAAAAGGGAAAACATAAATCCCATTTTTAAAAAGGGAAAAAAAGACGACCCAGGAAACTACAGGCCAGTCAGTCTCACCTCTGTGCCCAGTAAGATCATGAAGCAGATCCTCCTGGAAACTATTAAGGTATCTTCCAACCCAAGCCATTCTATGAAAAATTTTAGCTTGAGTCATCAAAAAGGAAGTAAAACACATGTCAAACCCAGTTATTTTTTTCTCACAGTTTTAGTAATTAACTGCATAAATACGAGAGAAAAATGACACATAAATAATAAATTTCACTCCCTCTGTTGCTATTGTTTACAGACCTTTTGCTATAATTTCCCACAAAAAGTAGATTTACTCTCACATATAGCTTTAATTTTGAAACATTTCAAGTCAAAACAAAAGTTTAAGAAAATCGTAAGATAAAAAGGCCTTTAGGAATGAAATGCTTACACAAGCTACTTGAGCCTCCCAGCCATAAGGCAAACAATTCAAAAAACCCCACAAACTATATGCCTGGTAAATAAATGTGTATTACTATAGCAATGGGGCATGGATAGTGCTAAATAACAAGCCCAGTAAACAGTAATTGTTGGAAACTGTGCTATGTGGATACATCACAACCATTTATGCCAGGCTGATGGGTCAGAGCCTTTGACTTAAATGGCACTAAGATTTAAATGTAGTAGATATATCAGTTCAGAAAAGATGTCAGCTTTTGCATGCGTGCACACAGACACAATGTTCTCATTTTAAGCCCTTGAAAATAAATTGCAGACAGAAGTTTATCTATTTTAGTCCCAACTGAGCTACTGAATTAATAAAGGAGTTACAGTGTAGAGAGCTACATTTGCTGATTTTCTATGATTCTGTCAATATTCCATTTTGATATTGTGCTAAAAGCAATCCAAAAAGCTCAAAATGTTGTTTCTATACTTCCAAGATTAAGCTACAAAGCTAAGGGAGCTATTTGCTTTTGAAGTCTTTTCAAACTCTTAACTATCACCGTCTATATATCCCTCACCCCATTCTGGCTCTTCTTCCTTCATTTGCCTAAGAATGTTTCAGACAAGCCTCTCTTAAAAATAGACTTTAATGCAAGAATAAATTGTTTTAGTAGAATTTCTAAAACAGGAATTAGCCATATGGGCCAAAACATGTTCTTGATCATCAGTTTATATAACCTCACACTGAGATACTCCAGCCAGAAAAATAAACACTTATCCCGCCCTCACTACTTGCCATCTGTCTGGTATGATTTTTCCTGCCTCTGGAACTTTTATGCTCACAATGTATATAAACACATAGAAGTTAAGTGTATATGCAGCCTTTTTAGTAAGAAAAAGAATTTGTAAACTATAACTTGTTAAGAATATACCACAAGAACATGGAAGATGGGGAAAAAAAAAAGCAACTTCCTGCCTTTGGAAGGCTGTTTCCACTTATTCCATACACCACTTTTTAATAGCATTCAAGATGAAGGCAAGTGGTTATTAAATAATAATTTTGTGGGGAAAATGATCACTTTTCTTTACACAAAAAGAAGGGAAATATGTGTACTTTAAGGGTTTTAAAAAAATGGAGAAGCTATTGACTAAAACTAAGCACAAGAATGGCCAAAAAAAGAAAGATGCAAAAGGAACACTCAAAAAAAATGCCTTTAAAGTAGTGTTAGTCATGTGTTTGCTGTTGTGGGGCAAGCGATAAACACACAGATAATACAGCATGTGTTAACTAATCCTATGTGAGTAGCATTGTGGGGCCCTAACTGCATAAACCGCTGTTCAAATGTTGTAGCTCATGTAAGGAACTGGAACAGCTTCACCATTATTTTCCTCTTTTTATCAAGGATTTAAAATTGATGGGCAGAGAACAAATGAAAAAGAGGGAGAAAGCAATTAAGAGTTTGCCCAGGTAACTACGTGAAACCAGGGAGCTTGTGCTAAGAAGAGATCTGGGGAAAGACACAATTGAAGCTGCTCACGTGTTGTAAGGAACAAGAAGAAAGAGCTGAGAAATAGCAGATGGATTTCATGTTGGGAAGACTGAGCAGGGAAGCACAGGAACAGCTAACTGGACAAAGTTTGGGAAATGAAATCGATTAGGTGGATTGTGGCTCAATTATGATCAGCTTTTAGCCCTAAAAGGAGAAATAGTTTGTATTTCATTTGAAGAGAAGCTCCTGAGGGAGAGAGACAGCTTAAGGGAAAGGAATAATCTGGTCAGAAAAAGGAGCAAGGGTGATTTTTATAAACAACAGTTAAGTCCATGTGACTGAAGCAAGTTGGACAAGGTAAGATGTGAGAACATGGCAGGAGTCAAGAAGTGAGAGAGACAAGGGCTTAAACAGGAATTTTGGTGTGGACAGAAAGAAGACAGGTTTCAGGGATGCCATTTAAGGAAAAGCAACAAGGTGTATAAATAGCCTGCACGGCTGGATCTAAGAGCAAAGCTGTTGGGCAAATGCTAACAAGGGTCCTCAAAAAATCAGAAACAGACTCTTCCTGATCTTATTGGAAGAGTTTTTGTAATTTCTACCCATATCACCCCCCAGTTAACATACAACAAGTGACCTTGAGTTCTCTAATGCTGGTTCAGGATACAGTAAAACAGATTACCTTGAGCCACTGCTGAAGACAGACTTCAGCTTATCTGTTTTACTGTGCAAAGAAACAGCATCTAAGTGTCAGCTTTTAAGATAAACACAAACATATACTCCAGGTTATCAAATACCAACATAACCATACAGATTACCAAATACTGATCTTTTTCAGTACCAGTAACTTCACTGCAGGTCCATCCAAAGCTATTTTGCATTTTTTAGTATAGTTTTGCCAAAATTAAGAGTATCCCTGAGAAAGCCAAACATGATAACCTTTTCATAGACACAACATTTGCAGAAATTTTTGTTTACAGTTTTAAGTTGAACTTTTAACTACTGGTCTTGCTCTACTATTCAACATTCTGTGCTTAGGTGCTTTCTGGCAAAGAATTTTGCTGAAGGCAATTTAGAAAGGAAGTATTATTAATATTGGACAAATATGCCTTTAAAGGAAAGTCTTAAATATTGATAGCAGAAGACATACTACCTAATTCAAACATCTGCCCTTTGATTATCTATTGTGAGTCAGAAATAAGGAGTTGCAGCAATAAGTTGCAATACAAGAGACCTCATAGTAAAACATGCAGTAATCTTCAGCAGTTACTGAACATCCACAAACCTTAATAGCTAAATTATGTTCAAAATATGCATTTTTTTTTTTTTAAATAGGATTGAAATAACTTTTCTGGGCTTTTCCTCAGACTTAGTAATATTGTTTTCTTTCCTTCCTTCCCATTTCTTGGGATGAATATATTTCTACACTTAAAAAAGAAAATGCTATTGTTTTCTTTTGTTTTGATTTCAACTCTGTTTCAGCCACTAGGAAAAGGTTTTGTACTTCCCCAAGCAATGAAGAAATCATTTAATATAAATTTATACTCAAGGAACACAAAACAAGCAAAAGTTTTCAAGCTACCATAAAAAGTTAGGCTACTTTGAAATTATTTTGAAGTATATACTTCTAGAGCACACCTAAGTGAATTGTTACAAACTGCTCACCTCTTCATTGGCGCCTTAGAATTAGGAAACTTCCTGTGCATAACCAAATAAAACATAATACTCTCAAACTAAAATTTTTCCATTAGCATTTCAGAGACAGGAAGGAAAATATGGACCCTAAATATTCATCCACGGACAGTAAAGCATTATAGAGGTCTGTGTTAATAAATTATCTAAAAATGAGCTTTCAACAGCTTCATTGATTATGCAAAGATTTTAATTTTTTTTAAGAGCAGCTGGAGAAAGGTTTCTTCTCTGAAGAGTTTTGCCAGTAGGTTAAAGGCTGTGTTCATTCTCTCCAAAATGCCAGGCATATCTTTGAGTGTGAAAAGAAAATTAAAAAAAGAAACAGACAAACCTTCCAACAGAAGCACGCAACAACACAGATCTTTATGAGACTTTTTTTACTGCAGTAGCTCAAACAATTTATTTGCTTTAAATTGTATAATTAATACAAAATAAAAAGTATATATTTTTAAAATAAAAATGTAATCAATGCATAGGTTTTAATATTATCTAAAAATTTAAGAGCCAGCTTACAAAAGTCACCACTAGTTTGAGTGCCAGCATTCCTTTTTACAGTAGAAATCAAAATAAAGCCCTACAATTTGATAATTTTCCCCTCTGACCTGCAATTTTGCTTGTAAGTAAAGCTATTGTTTCTCTCCTAACTCTTTGCATTCCTCCCAAGTTAGCTCAACTAACATTTCAGTCTCCTAGGAAAGATCTAAAAAGAAAAAAAAAAAAAGAGGGAACTTCCTTCAAGGACAGACTACAGAAACTATTGCAAGCTTTTAACCCTGTACCCTCTCACACCCACCACTCAGAAATAACAAGATGAATATTTTGTTTCACAGTTTTGTGCCAATTTGCTCCTTCCTGATTCAGTGCAGCCTATGCCTGCCTGAGGAAAACCTGTTTTCTAGGCTTCTCATGTTGTTTCAGAGTCCTAAGAGGATCAGCATAAAAACAACAGCAGTTTAGCCCTATATATTTGTTTTAATTTTATGTCCAGAAATATTTCTGCTGTAGAAACCTTATTTTAGCTTGCTGGTTTATATGATGATTCTGAAAGTCCAGTGGAGAATGCAACAACAATGAACATAATTGCATTCCATTATTTCACCTATTTAAAATGCAAGTCTTTTCCAGGGCTGTATTCATTGTTTATAACTCAACAATAGCTTACAGAGTTGAAAATTATTATTTGCTATTATTATTACTATTAATAGAATTCTACCCACAGGAAGAATATGCATTTATTTATACCTGTATCTCCTGCATTGCTAAAAGGTGAATATTTAGAAATATCTGGAAGAGAAAATCATATAAATTATGCAGAAATGAGAAAAAAAAAATCATTTGGAGGTGCTAATTTACACAAGAATCAAACAAACGGCAATTAGACTACAGCATGCAACCATTTCAAGTGATGACTGCATGCTCTGACAAGTCACGTTTTATCTGTCACAGCAGACAGAAGAGAGGCATTTCAGGCCACATCACGAAAGACAGTGGTTTCAGTGACAAGCTATTGCATTCCAACAGGGTCCCAGGCAACTCATTTCTGACTCTCCCATGTAGCATGTTACCAGTCTCCTCCAGAAGGTTGTTCCTCAAAGCTGGTTGGCAAATTTTTTATCATGCCATCCAACCACAACTTGTAAGTCAGATCACAAAAGGAAAAGCAAGTCTGTGGTATGATTGATCAATGTCAGCACTAAGATCTTAATTTGATTAGGTAGAGGGAAATACGACCTGGGAAGAATAACATTTAAATGTTTTGGGAAGGAGTAACACCTCTGACTAGCAGACAAGTAGGGGAGAAAGCGGTTTCAGGAGCCCCAGGAGTTTGACAGAAGATTTTACAGAGAAAGCTGAAAACCAGAAATCAATGAAAATTTTTTAGCTTTGTAAGTTTCCTTCCTGAGCAAATTTGGAGTTCGTTATAACCCAGGACTTCTGAATAAGAAGTGCTAGGCAGACATTCATGTAGCAAGTCTTTTGATAACACTTCATAGCATTTGTCCAACTGTCAAAGCCCTGTCTCCAGCTGTGGCTAAACACAAGTGAATGCTTCAGATGGAGAAAATGGAAGAAAAATCCACAGACAACATCTAACCGTGATGAGTTTCAGAGACAAAACAAAGCAAAACATCTTCCGATTACTGTTCTGGGTCAATATTTGAAACCCTGAAGCATGAGATCTGGTTATAGGACAAGCTGCAAGTGTCATTAATCTTTTGAGGACAACAAAGGGTTTTTCTTGTTCATTGCAAGACCCACGAAAGAAGAAAAAATAGCAGTAGTAAGGGGAAACACTTTAATGCCAGAAAGACCACAGTAACCATTGACCCCCAAGTCCACCCCTTCCTCTCAAAGAGAAATAAAAATATGCCTCAAAGCAGCATTAGAAAAAAATAACCTTTGTCTAAAACACTAAAATACTCTTGACATGCTTCAGAGGCAACTTACATCAGAACTTAACTTGCTTCGCTTGAACAACCAGAAATTGAATCTGGTTATGACTCTGACAACAAGGTTTTCAAATCCCTCGGCACCACATACCTCTTCCATGTGTAAGTAGCTATTCAGAACAAGTTAGTCACCTCTCAGTATTTTCAACAAGGAGCTGGGCATATGCTACTTAAACAAATTATTAGCTTGTTTTTCCAAAACACGGATCATTTTTATGGCTTGTTTTGAGCTGTCTGGTATATCCTTATCTTCTGAAATAAGAACAACAGAGCTGGATACAGAATTCCAAAACCACACCAAACCAAGACTGTATTTCTGCCCTATGCCGATGTTGTCGTTTTCACATAGCCAAAGATTAGCAATCACCTTTTTTCTACAGCACTGTGCTGAGAATTCACACTGACTGTGATGCATAATTTTTCTAATGCAGTCCAGGAGCATTTCTTAATTATTTTTCTTTTAAAATCTCATCTATATGTATAATCTATGCTTGCCTGGATTCAAATGTAATTTGTTAGATTGTAACCATTTAAACAGATAATTCAGATCAGTATTACTAACCTTTCCTTTTCTTTAAGACTTTTTAATGCCCCAAATGATAATTTTGCCAACTTCTAGCTCTATAAGTGATTTTATCAAGTATATAGCTGACAGAACTACAGCATTTGACCAAACACCTTCCCTAAAAAGCAAACCTTTCCCTTAACAGTGGACAAAAGTATAAACAAATGTTTGTGTCAGTGAGCTAATTATTATCCTCTAATATATGCTATACCAATCCCCCAAATTGCAGATCTCTCAAAAATCTACAAGAAAAACTATCTACCATGAAACTATATTAACTGGCACTAATTACACCTTTTATTATGTTGTCTACGGTAACAGAAATGTAAATTAGCAATTCTATTATTTCATAAGCATGACACTTGGGTGTTGGAAAATTTGAGGTTGTTTGGGGTTTTTTAAGATTTGGAACTAAACTGGCAATTTTCCAATCATTTGGAACATTTTCCACTTTCCAAGATTAGTGAATAGTAAATGATGGATTATGGTGCTTTCTCCATCTAGCTTCTTTAAGAAGTTTTGGGTATAAATCATCCAGATGCTGCCTCTTTTGCCACAAACGATACACATTCCCACAGAGCAGAGACACCTACATTTCTGTTTTGGTTCAGAATTGTCATTTGTATTTTGCAGTATAGCATTATTCTTATTTTTAGTAGTGTAAAGAATGCTGTACTATATTTCTTTTTGCCATGGGGATTTCATAATTTTCTTGGACTTGCTTATTCTTGTGGCTCTCGAATCCGTTCATTCCTGCTGTTGTTAATACATACAAATGTGCACACACACACACAAAGGAAAAAAAAGTGATTGATGTATATCATACTTCCTAAAAGAATAATACAAAGCTTTGAACAGAAGTGAAACAAAATAAAGTATTACGTGTTAAGATATGCATTTTGGGGTAGCAAAGGAAAGTTTGTTGACAGCACCTTTCATTACCAAACATAAGAAAAAAGAAAAACAACAAAGGCGGACAAAGGGGACCAAAGGGGGGAAAACAAACCCGTAAGAGAGCCTCTAGGATTCTCCCAAACATACTTCTCTGTCTCTCCCAGGAAAGTTACCCAAAAAAAATCCATTTCAATAACATCTTACTTCAAACATTGATATGCAACACTCAGTGTCATATCCTACAGGAAATCAAATTATCCAAGAAATTTTGATTGATGAAATGTTTTTATATCCAATATCAAACAATAATGTCCTCTGTATTAAGTTTTCCAAGCACCACAGTGCTTGGAAGCAGGTGAGGTCCTTTTGTTTCTATTCTATAACATTCTGAAAAAGTGAAGCGTTCTTTAATATATTACTTGCTGTTCAAGCCACAAATTCAAGATAAGGATGAAGAAGCCCCAGACCCTGAACAGTGAAAACACAACTCACTAAACCACTTCATCACTTGTTTTCCTCACTCATCTGGGCCAGCACAAGTAAAGTTCATAATGAAGTAACAGACATCTACTCAAGAGATCAGAAATTGTTTGTACAAAGAACATTTGAAAAGAGTTCAATTCTCAGAACATTCTTGGTAAAAAAGAATCCAGTAATCACATCTAAAAAAAAAATCAATTTAGAATACTTCCAGGGTAAGCAAGCAAAACAATAGCTAAACACATGGGACATCACACCAAGTCCTTTGAATACCATTTTCTTAATTTTGCCTGAGGACAGAAATTACAAATAAATTTGTAATTTAATAATGGATATACAATGTAACTTTATTTAGGGCTTATGGTTTCAGACACAAAACATTCAAACACTTTTCTGCTTTAAGTATTACATTAACAGGTGTATGCAGATAATGTCAGAAATCCAGCTCTGACCTAAATTTAATTCCCACCTTACTCAGAGCTGTATTTAGTAGCTGCAGGACAACACGAGGGCTAAGAGATGAGAGTACTGCCACCTCGTGCCAGTCAGGCTGAAGTCTAACAAACAAGACTGCTGACTAAAACTAATCCCAGAACATGTTCTGCCTTTAAAGTCTAACAGTTATTTGAGATCAGATGCTTGATCTTGAATCATGAAAGAGTATAATAGTATCAGTTTTTAAGAACATCTTAAACCAATTCTTTAAATAAAAATAATCAAACTATCTGTACTTAATCAGCACATCTGGCAGCAACTACTCACTATATTCGCCATTTTAACACCCTGGTTTTAGTCAGTTATAACTGTGATAAATTTCAATTACCGGGGATAAGAGCTTTCATAATGGATATCTGTTTCAGGCTAAGTCTTTGTTTTGTTTGGTTGTTTGGGGTTTTTTTGTAAAATATTATGACAGACAAAAAAAAACCCCAAAAAGTACATACATCCATAGTTTGGCAGTTCAAAAGACATATAAAACTTACAAAAAGGGTCATATATTCTTACTGTATAAATATTTAAATACCCAGGTCAGCAAAACCTTTAGAAAGTTGAGAAGTATTATGAAAATTCTCAAGTATTCTGACAAGCCACAAGGAAAAAAGATTCCTCTCGGTCCATTCTTTCCTAAAATACATGCACTAATTACAAACATGACAAATAATGTAAAGAACCCAATTTTTTTCTGTTGCTTTAGTGATAAATATAATCCTGCTCAGTGGATATTTCAGTGACTTTCTCCCCCCAAGAGTCATTATTACAAGCAATAAAAATGTAAAATAGGAATACTCACCAATATCAGCTAGAGAAGCAGGATCAGAGGCCCCAAGGGTGGCCTCAAACTCCTCCTGAAGACGATAAGCTCTTTGAAGAAGGGATTCAAGCTTATGAATGAATTCAACACTAATGATATCCTGCAAGAAAATAGCCATTAAAAGATTTTCTATTTGTTTACAGCCTGTAAGATGCCTTTGTAAAATCTAAGAACAGAAGCCTTCAAAGAGCAAACCGTGCCACATTAATTTCCTACAAACCACACAAGGACACTGTCAGATGAATACTTCAACATCCTAAATATACACACTTTCTAAACATATTTTGTGTAATAAAAATAAAATCTAAATTTGAAAATACTTTAGAATTTCTATGATGTTTACTGCACTAGAAATAATGAAAGCCATACAGGTGTATGTTTATTTCAAAATATTTTTTGGCATTTTGTTCATGAGAACAAAGGACTATAAATAAAGTTCAAGCACATTTTTTGTGAATATTCATAAATTCATCATCTTTCCCCAAACCTTTATCTTTGCTAAGCAGATACCCTCTCACGTAATCATAAAAGAAAGGGATGACCCAAGAGATTTTGTGCAGAGAACTAGTATGCTCGGTAGCTTGATAATACCATCCAGAAGCAAACACTGATGAAACTGCAATTGCCAATAAATAAAGGTAATTCCCCCTTCCCCATCCTATTCCAAATAACCAATCAAAAAAATCTAAACAAACATTTATATATCCTTTAAACGTGATGCCACTGCATTGGAAATTTTAATTCGTTCTCAACGTTGGCAACTGAATTAGAAGTTGAAAATATTCAGGTAACGAAACACAACAAATTGTCAGGACATCAACAGCAGATTATATATGGATTGAGTATACTCACTTCTACACTTTCTTCTGCAATTGCATCTCCTGCTCCCAACTTAATGGAACCACAACTTGCTTCATCTTCAACTTGCCTGTTACGAAAAGTTAGTGCCTGCTCCCATCGACGCAGCGCTTCTTCAAAAAGCTCCATACCTAGGGGAGATCAGGAACACCTCCGTTTCATCAAATACACGGCTCCCATATGTATTCACACTTTAGAGTCACAGGAAACTATGTAGCTAATAAGCAGGATTATAGCAGAGATATAAGCTTTAAAAACAACAGCAATTCCTAGTTAAAAAAACCAAAAAGTTATCTGCCTTTTTAGTAAGATAAAGAAGTTCACAATATGGTTAAAGCAACAATGTTCACTGTTTTTTTTTCTCTTTACTTTTAAAAATAATTCTATGGCTTGCTACTGCAAATATAAAAATAAATTTATTTTTTTAAAAAAACCTAACTCTATATCAAGTAAGATATCATTAGTTTATGGAAATGTTCTTAGACTGATGCCCACAGGACACTGTGAAAGAACACCACAATAATATTGTGTAAGTGTCACTTTGCCACAAAAAATGAAATTATGTACATTCACTGTTGGTAGATGCTGAATATTCTTCTTGTAACCTACCCATCAAATACAAATTTTCAGGTGTGGTCACTGGAATGTTGACAAGCTTAATATCGTCTTCATCTGCTTTATCCCAGGAATTAGAATTGGCACAAGCACAACTGTGACAAGAGGTGGCACTCTGAACCTTAAAAAAAACCAACAAACAAACCCAAATTTTGAAGTGTTGTTATACAAAGTATACTCAAAACTACATTCCTGCCAGAGTACATTACATCCAAGTTATCTACCTAGAACCTGTTTTTACTATCTAGTAAGTACAATGGCCTCCTCAGTACCTCTAACCTGTGCAGCCTGTTCAGGAAATTTGTTTCAGCTTAGTGAAACCATTAGGTACACATGCAGTGCAAGTTAAGAGATATTCAAGAGCCTTAAAACACTTTTACTTACCGAGGCTAGACTCTGAACTGAACCAGAGTATTTACTGAAAAGTCCTCCATTTGCATAGATACAAGACTGAGATCCTTTTTCCTTGGCAGAGCTCAGAGAAAGAGTCAAGTTTTGCCGACTACTGGAACAACTAGAATCTATATGAGAAACTACAAATTAGAGCAGTCAATATCTGTAACTATAACCATGCATTTAAGCAGAATAATTTCCTATCCTACAGGAGTTTAAATCCGATTTTCTCAGTATTGAGGTATGTCCACAAGAACTGCAAACCCCATTGTTAATATACTATTCATTAAAAAAGTTAATACAAATTAATATTAAAACTTCAGTTTTGAAAACAAACCCAGCTTATTTATAAAACACTGTAATTTTGTCCCTAATTTGCACAATTTCAACTTCAACAATTCAAATATATTCAGCATTAAAGGAAAATAGTTTATTTTAGCACTACTGTTATGCACACCCATCCCTCACAAACTTCTTCATCCCCTCCAAGATCTGAACAAAAAGACTTGGGTGTTCCTTCAAGTACCTTTTTCGGATGCAGCTGTTTTGGCACACTCTAATACTAGGTGACTTGGCTCCCATGGTGGCACTTTCTTGTTTTTCTTTCCACGTCTTCTTTTAAAATGATGGGCCAGAAAAATAACAGATATCGCACTCACTGCTGTTACCGTGAAAAGCTTCTTCAACCCAGGGGAAAGATTTATCTGAAAATAAAAGAGCGTGACTTCATTGGACATGCGTGCTCACTACCTCTCACCTTCCCTCCTACCCTCGGTGTGTTCAACCTAGGCTACAGCTTGTCTGTAAGAGATGCTGCGCTCACGTAGGCTGAGAAGCAATTAACTCCAAGTAAGGGCACAGGCTAACAGCTCCTCAGAATTTGTGATGGCCAGGAGGTGAGAGAATTTACAAAGGAGTTGGTGGGACAAAGGGAATGCACTGAGAGAGATACTGCAGCACTGAGAACTATAAGGTATATTGCAAATCTACAAACTATAGGGATCAAAGTATTTTAAAGCTAGGACAATGCAGGGCTTCAATTAATTCTGTAACAGCAGAAAAATACTGAGAAGAAACTCACCCTTCACAACTAGGCACTTGAACTAGGCAACTTTCTTGCACTGTGAAAGAGCGGAGGACCCTAAAGCTAACATTTGCATAGTGTTTCAATTTGGGAAGAACATGAATTTAAACATTTCTCTAAATAAACCAGGTTTGGGTTTTCTTAATTGTTGTGTATTATTTTGGATATAGATCAGCCATAGGTTTACAAATGTTTAAACTAGCAATACAAGCAACTGGAACTAAAATCCATTAACAAAGTTAGTAACATTCAGGGCAAGATATACAAGGAAGAAAATAGTCATTTAACTGAAAACTAGAGTCCACATTCACAAAATCTTCAGGAATTCTATGCTGCTTAAGACCCAGGCTGTTGGGAGAAAACCAGATCTGCAGTCCTTGAGGCTAATATGGTATTCCTATAACATGTTTCCTCTTACAGGAGCGAGTTGGCCACACAGTACCACTGCACTCTGCCAGTCTCTGCCTGCTGTGCAATTGGTTAATGCTATCAGAGTTGTGCAATTTAAAAGAAGCATTGAAAGCTTTGCTCTGCACTGAGTTTGCAATGACCAAGTCAAACATCTTTGACCTGAGAACCCAGTCCTTAGTGGTACTGGATCTTGATCAAGGCCGAGAACCCAGCACTGTACTCTGTGAGGACAAGGAAACCCCTGAAGTAGTGCACAAACATGCACTTACAAAAGTCTATTGTATTTAACAGAAAACAGTTAATAACCAAGTAACTGAGATTAAAACCTTGAATCTCACAGAATTAAATGCTAGAACCAAAGTTTCAAAGAACTGTAAGTGGATTTTTTAAAATGTCTGCACGTACAAGCATGTTCATAAATAAATTAACAGTGAAATGAAAGCCTCGAAGGAGGGGAAAGTTAATAGTTGCACATAATGGAGTTGCACATGGTATTTAAAAAGGATATGAATACGCTGCAGCATAAAAGAAATCTGATCTTACAGTGAGAATTTTCAAGTATTGAAAACACAGAAAAAATGTGAAAATAATCGGATGCAGCTAAGACTAATGAGCTAATAAGATCTCATTCCAATTTTATATGCAGTAAAAGCTTGAGAAGCATTTTCATGCAAATACAAAAAATTACATAGCTTTTGCTTACAAGCTTCTAATTCAATAAAAATAAAATACAGTGATATTAAAGACATGGCTTTTAAAACCAGAGCTTTATAAGGACCTGCTAATATATAATTAAAAAAAAAATTATTGGCATTTCTAACTGAAAACAATTTTTTTCCTTTTAGTTATCCTTGTCAATGATTCAGCATATATACAATGGAAGAAACTACTGAACAATACTTTGTACAACTGACTGGAAACACTTAAACACTTTTTTTTTCTTTTACAGAAAGAAATTTCTATTACAGCATTAGAATATGGCTCACTCTTCAAGAAATTTATTCTCTTAAGGATATAACTGAAGCCTTTATATTTGCTCAAGCAATTCTGAGTTATTTCTCTCCACCACTTATTACAGTCACCAGTTCACAGGCAACCAACACCTCTCTTCAATGAATCTTTACAACACAATCATGGCTTCTTCTCCCTGTCTTTGACCTGAAGGTGCTCTAGGTACAAATCTTACAATTCCCTGCAGACAAGGAGTATCACCTTCACAATACTTTCAGGTTTTGTCTACCTGAAAACTAAGATCATAATGTGAACTTCGGCCAGATTTGAGTGACTGCTGTCCATGCTGCTATTTATATAGTGAAAACTGGCCTATAATATCAATGAAAGAAAATAAAAATAAGTTACTCCAGGGTCATCTATAAAAGGAAACTCTGCACTCGCTAGAGCCTCAAGATTTTCTTTGAAGACCTTTCCATAAGTAAAGCAAACAAAAACCAGCAAAAAGAACTGGACAGGTTTAAAAAACAGCCCATTTTTTAAGAATTGCTGCCTTTTTAGTCATATGCCACGTAGTTAATCAAACAGGATTTCTGATTTGCCTTAATGATTTATCATTCAGATTAATTTGGTGACTGGCAATCTAGGAAATATTTCGGACCACACTCAATACTACTGCTATGACAGTTACATTTAGCTTTTAGATACATAAAAAAATCTTCCAAAAAAAGACAAGTCAAAGATTTTGATATTTGATTTGAAGAGAATCATTTTGCTGTTGCAAAATGAAGACATACAGACATTGCAGATAAAGCAGTCTCTTCCATCACATGTATCATGATGATGCACTAAGCGTTTATCAGCAGAAGAAAACAAATAAACCCACTTAGTTCAGTGTTCTAAATAAATTATAATCAAGATATTCCTACACATTTAATTCATGCTAAACTCAGAAGAGTGAGTACAACAGTGACAATGTTCAGCTAACGTATATATTACCTGGTTAAGAGAATAATACCAAGAGAGGGGAAGATGAAATACCCGCAAAGCTACTGTCTTCAGAGACAATCGTGCCTCAGTAACAGCTTCTTCTGACATGGCTCCTTCTCTCCCATAACCTCATCAAGTGGAACTATCTTGAAACAGCCACAGGTGGTCTCTGGAATACTCTGTCAAATGAAGGATACATAATTATGCAGCAGAAGCCCAGAACAACTTTCTAGCTGGAATCTCTTACACAGCAGATACGTTACTGGTTTGATTCGTGCTCCTGAGTTAAGGCTCATGCTTAATGAGGAGACAGCAACTCTGCTGGCTCAGCTGAGGCCCCTTTCCTCCCAACTGCCCCGTGCAGACCTGTGCGTGCATAACCAGGGACTACAGAGAACTTGGTTTACTTTTGTTAGCTGGCAGCTCACCTACTACATCCTCCACATCACACACGGAAACAGCCCTGTTTCCAGGATCCCTGCTGAAAGTCAGGAGACTCGAGAGCAGCCAGAAGAAGTTTATCCCCTTCAGGGCCTCAGTGTTGTGCAGACACGTGCTGAGGGATCGCTACTACAGCCCGAGGCACCCCCGTTAACGGCGCCCCCGCCGCTCCCTGAGGCGGAGCCCCTGGCGCCTGGCACCCACCGCCGGGCACGGAGCAAAGGGCGGGCCCGCGCCGGGCTCAGCTCTCACCGCCGGCTGCTCCCCGGCCCCCGGCGTCCCCTCAGGGTAGAGCTCTCCCCG
>VZRW01008816.1:600961-649245 GCA_013398125.1 Aegotheles bennettii
TGCGCCGCCGGGCCGCTGAGGTGCGGGGCGATGGGCCGGCCGTGCCCGGGCGGCGGGCGGGGAAGGTGCCCGCTGTGAGCCTTGCGGGGGCCTTGCGGAGCTGGGCCGATGTTGTACCGCGGGGTGATTGCTAAAGCAGTGATTTCCCTGTGAATTCCTCTGCGCCTTCCCCCGGAGCCCCGTGCGGGAGCGGTGCGGTGGGCTGGGCTGGGCTCAGGGGACAGCCGGGGGCAGCAGCAGTGGAAAATCCCCGCAGGCTTCGCCCCAGGGCCGCGAAGCTGAGTGAGGAAAATCCTCTTAGGAACCGAAAGGTCAGCGAGTGGGTCAGGGAGAGGGTTTGAAGTGTGGAAGAAAGAAGTCAGCGGGCAGCCGATCTACCTTAAAAGGCACTATAGAATGGAAAATGGCTAACCCTGCGAGAGCATCTGCCCTCAGCTCCAGCGTTTTGTTATTGTCCTTCAGAAACAATACTTCATGACAGGAAAAAAAAATCTTTAAGAAAGAAGTGGGTGGGTGGTTCCTGGTGCCTGAGAGAAGGACCAGGCATCTTCCATCAGCTTGCCGAGTATGCTGTTGCCATTAACTGGGAAAATACCAGATTTTACTCTAAATACACAAGGTAACTTTTCTACAAGAGTCAGTACTGGTGGTGTTTTGTTTTTTTCCAAGAAAACTGGATAATTAGGTTTAGAGTTGATAGATTAAAAAGGTAGAAATAGGGGGGGATGAGAGGTGAAAATTGAAACCACCTACTGATTAACAGAATATAAAGGAATTTACTGTGTGGAATTAAGATTAATCTTCCTTATTTCTTGACCTAAGGTGACTGTTCTCAAGTTTGGTAATAATATTATTCATGTACATTGTTATGCTGAAGTAAATTTTATAATAATTGTTGATAATTCCAGTAAAGTTTTTAAAGAGCAGCACAATTTTTTAGAGAACTGATAGAAAAGTATATATCTTAAAAATCTGAATGTCTAAGGCTGTGGCTTCAATGGGCATGTATGGTTTGGAGTGAATGCCGGTGTTTTTTTTCTGAAGTGTCAAGAATATCTATATGACAAGTAATTACTGAAGTTCCAGACCTCTTTAGTATTCTAAGTAATTAAATATTCGGATACAAAACTGCACCCCTGTGTCACTCTTATTTTGTTGCCATAAAAGGGAAATAAATGTGTAATGCAGTTGTTCCTGTGCATCACTAGTAAGTAGCCGTGAGAGCAAATAAGAAGCCTGAACTTAAACCTTAAAGGTTTGATATGATCTTATTCAGAGCTGTACAGCCAAAATAATAAAAGTCTATAACGAAGGTACAATTACTGCTTCAGGTAATTGCTGTCTTCAGAATAATCCTTTTATTCTTAAAATCTTCTAACAGCATTCCCTAACAACCCAGTAAAATGATCTGATAAAATGGCTCCATATTTAGGGACATCAACAGAATAAAGATACATATTTGTTTATTTCATCAGCTGTTGAAGTGTTAACTACTATGATGAAAACATTAACTTTAATTAAAAAAAATTTGAGAGAATTTAGTATCTGATACGTTTCTTAGGGAATATTAGGCTCCTTTCATGAGCCGAAGATAAATTTCAAGATCAGTTGAATTCTTCTAGTGTTCGATGGAATTTTTCTGTGTGTGTGATAGTTCTTATGGACTGAAACAAACCTTTTGGTGGAAACAACAGAGAGAGCTAGAGAGAACAAGGGAGAGACTGCAGAGTTCTCTCAGATATGGGAAGCATTTGATGAGAAGCTTATTGCATGAATATGATCATGAACAGTGGTTCTGTCCTGGCTCAAAGAAAGAGAAAGAGTGTGAAAACCTGAGTTCTATTCCCAGTTAAGTTTTCCTTCGTTCTTAACCGCATAGTGAAACAAAATACTACTTGTATCTTGTGTATGTAGGTCCATGGTTTTCAGCTTGTGATTTTTTCTAGGGTTTCTATGAGACCATGGAACATTTCTGAAGGGTCTACAAAAGGTGACAGAAACAGTCTTGTTACCACCAAGCGTCTGATCACTGTCTAAGAATTCCTGTCTTAGTAACAATTTTTTAGAGTTCTGAAACCTGAGGAAGGCTGACACAGATCCAGAGCCTTTCTGTGTCTTTCTAGTATATAAACTTTTGATTCAGGAAGCCTCGGTGCTGGAAAGGAAGCAGCGATTTTCGGAGGAGGTCGGCACAAAGCAGAAGCTTGTGAAAAGGCAGATGTGATAATGAGGTACATCAGTGGAGGAAGATAAGCAATCTTCTCAGATGGAGTAGGAAGTGGTGAAATGGAGGAAGGGCAGTCAGCAAGGGAGGGGCTACTCCCGGATTGCTGGGATTTAAGTTGTGAAGGATGAATCATGGTTTTGAAATTAATTTTACAGTTTTAGGCTTTAACATAAAATTTTATAAAAAGTGTTTTTTTATTTTTATAAAATGTGTTACTGCAGCTAGGAATATTAAACTACCAAGGTTATGGCAGTACAATGAGTTATCATGGTTGTTACAGGACGGAAGGAGTTGTGTAAGAATTTTGTTTAAAAAAGGTGAAAGAAAGGCCACTCAGCTCTGCCCATATATAATAACATGTAAAGAATCTATAACATTAACTAGACTTCTACAAGGGATGCTCTTCATATGGACAGGAATAGGGACCATATCCACAGGGACACTTTCTGATGACTATTAAGAGGAGGTGCATACTGTACCAAGAAACAGAATCTGCTGTGGGCAGATTTGGGTTTGTTCAGGACTGCAGGTTTGGATTTGCACGGTTCCAAGTGTGAAAAGCAGCTGTTCAATATGAACCTGGTAGCACACAGTGAAGTCTCCACTTCATTCGTTGCTTTGTATCACTTGGAAGAATGCATTTAGAGAGGTTCTTCCATTACAAAAATGAAGCCTAAACATTTACTAATCTATTATACTAGTCTCTGTAAAGCATTGATTCACACTGACTTTTATTTAGACCTCAACTTGAAAAAAATCCCAAATTATTAATTTAGTGCAGTATTTCCAGTCTTGTGAGATAACTTCTTAAATATTTCTATGAACAGCTATCAACATGACATTCAGAACACTGAAAGATACACACATAGTTGAGTATAGGTATACATGTTATATAATAAATATATTGTGTATTATTTATATGTAAATAACTGTTTATATATAAATAAAATAGTTAAGTATATATATGCATGTATGTAATAAATTATATAAAGTATTATTCCTATACAAATAATATACAATAATTTAATAATAGTTGTACAGGGATGTTTGTAGAAATACTATAGATTATTTATATGCATACACACATAGAAAAAACTCCTTTGATAATCAAAGGGAGCTGAAATGCCTCTTGATTCAACAGGATCTTATTGTAAGGCAAGGGAAGTAAAGACCAAGTCAAAGATAACAAACTGAAAGCCTACTAGGAAGTGTCTCTGAGCTGCCTACTAGGTAAGGTTTGTTTTCTGCCATCAAAGCTCTAGGTTGCTTAATACTCAAAGGAGATACTGCCTGTATAGTGGAAAGAACACACCTAAAGCTGCCAAAGCAAACAGACAAAGTGGAAAGAGACATTGTTAACAGATGAAGGCTGTAAACAGGTCAAGGAGCGTGCATCACTGAATTAGGATGGAAGTTTGCAAATCTTTATAGAATGCTAGATTGATCATTATTTGTCCAGGCAAAGAAAGCTTAAGATTTCTTGAGCTTTAAAGAGATTGAGGCATCAATAGTAATTGTTTTAGTGACAAAACTGGAACAAAGTTCTTGGATGGCTCTTACCTGCATGAGTCAGTTGGAGTATTTATATTAAAAACATTATTGAGTTATATTTTAAACTTTCATTCTATAAAACATCATAGCTTTCTGTGCAACCATCAAAATAATAATGTCAAAGTGATTGTATTTAGTGTTCTTTATTTCTGGTAAGTTTCTGTGTCTGCATCAGAGACCTTGGATGGAGAGAGAGAACTCTCATAGGAGAAAAGCTTGCTTAGTGTTCAGTACTGCATGTGACTTACAAGTTTCGGTTTGCTTTTGATATATAATATGCCTGAATCTGGAATGTATCTTTGTAAATAAATAAAACCAAGATAAAGTTTCCTTCTCCTTTGACAAGCAAGTCATGTGCTCCTACATTTTAGCCTTCACAGCTTCAGCAGACTTCAGCAGTGTTGCATAAGGTCCTTTTCAAGAATATAGAGTCAAAGCCACCATCAAGTCTGGGTAGGCTTGAAAACTGTAATTTTTGTGATTGGGGTGCCATGGTAGAGGCCAAGAAGTTAAATAATTAATACAAACCAGTTCTGCTTCATTCAGGATTCGGTCAGTCTATGCCCTTAAAGTCAGATGATTTCATTTTAGAAGTAGCTGTGTTTAATTTGGACTCTTAGATTCTCTTAACTGTTAATGAAGTTAGTTATACTAACTTACCTTAAAAATGCACTCTTTTAAATGTTATGTATATGTTGCATATTGTTGCCTACTCTAAGAAATTGGGTTTTACTAATTCTTACTTCTGCTGACAAGTGATTCCCTGGTCTTGAAAATCCCAGCTACAGGATCTCGGAAAATACAGCTTCCGAAATGTCATCGCCCAGCAGCAATTGCCCGCACTTGGAATCAGTTGGTGAGATCACAAAGGAGGAACTGATACAGAAATCTCATGTGAGTTGTAGCAGCTTACTTTCTTCCTATCACAGTTAACTCTGGTCACTTACTTTAGCTACATATCTTGTCGTGTACTATTAGTTGTAAGTTTCATTGAAGTGTTAAGCGTGGGTAAAATCTTCTCTACTGGAATAGTGAGGTTTAAGTGAAGTATGGGAAGAGTTATGGACTTGATAAAACTGAAAAAATATTTTTTAGTACGCAACATCTTTCCCAGCAGTGTCTTCCAAAGCAAATGATGTTTTAATGGAAATATTAAAGAATTCGTATAACAACAAGCTGGTTTTGCTTCCTTTAGAGGAACAGTTACGGTTTAAGATGAAAACTCAGAGACAGGTCCAAGTTTTTACTAGAAAAATATGCTGATCTTAAGATTATGTGAAGCAAAATAGAAATAGAGTTGGTTATCAACACATCCTTTTTTCTATCCTAAAATTATTCTGTTGATAGTGAGCTTTACAGTATTTTTTTATGGTTTTGTCTCCAAGTTCTGGTTTACTGATGAAAGTAAATTAAATAATACTTTGCTTGTGTGTTTAACTTTAACAGGGCACTTGTCAGGACTGTAAAGTCAGAGGACCCAACCTTTGGGCATGCTTAGAGGTAAGTTGTTCTGTTATTCCATAGTAGGGTCCTTTTTTAGTAATCTGTAGATAAAAGTGGTAGTATTTTCTTAAGAAATAGCTATAATGAAGTTTTTTAACTTGGCTTTCTTCAGTTTATTATTTAAAAGCAAAACCTCTTATGCAATTTTCTATTTTTAAAATAATTTACCCTTTATCAGATATGTATTTCTTGTAATTTAAAAATACTGAGTTCAAAATGAGATTTTTTTTTTTTTATAAGAAAGTAGCATATTAAGGTTTCTTCTTGAGTTACGATATTTTTTAGCTCTTAAATTGTTGGGGATTTTTTAAATCTTTTTCCCAGGTCTGTAAATCTGAAAAAATAATATATTATTCCTGAATTAATGAAGTTACTTTTTATAAACCTTTCTTATAATTTGTAGCAATAACATCTAGCAGCAAATGCTGACTTTTTACAGTATAAAAATATATACTCTGACTCTTTTATTCGTAAGCAAAACAAAGAAAAAACTAATTTTGAAACTTGTAGAAGCATGTATAAACATTCTTCAGACTTTGTATGAATTTTGTACAGTCTTTACTCTGTATGTGCTTCTTTCTTAAATATTTTTTGGTCTTACTCTTCTTGCCGTCTATATAATTTTCAGTGTTTGTAAAACAAAAAGCTCTGAAAATGTTGCTTCTGATCTACGATATCAACAGGAAAGTATGTAATTTAGTTTTTAAAATGTCTCATGAGTTCTTCAGACATAAGCTGCTTCCAGAGATTGAAATGTTGCTCTGTAGGCTTGACTTCATTTTTTTTGGCAACATTTGTCTAAATCCTGTGAAGAAGATATCTAGGCCAAGATGCCAACCTTTAGGTGTATATATGAGTATTTTTAACAATCTACTTCATTAATTTCCTTTTAAGTGGATTATGATCACAGTTTATGCTTTTGCTCCTTTTGTCAATAAGGGATAGAAACAAAGGGGGAAACTGTTTAATGTCTTTCTGTTAGATGGCTTGAAGTTTAATTACATATAAAAACCCTCTTGGGAGTAGGAAGAGTGCGTCAGCCTGGCAGGTGGGGAAATGCTGTGAAGCTTAAAACATGTTTTTTATTTTTCACTTAGAGCTCTTAAACTGTTAACTGAAAAACTTAATTTCATACCAACATTTCCATAGGAGACTTTTCTAATTGCAGTAGGACACTTAGTGTCATGCTGTGATGTATCTCCTCTTGGATGAATTGGCATCTTGCCTTCACCTTTTTCAGTAGAAAAACATGGTGAGATCCTAGCATGTTAACTATCTGTAACTTAACCATATGTGTGACTCTTTAGTATGGAAAATTGACTGTGTCCAGCTGCTACTTGATTGTGTAAATTAATGTGTTTAGGGAGTTGCATAGATAACATGCTGTACCCTCTCATGTGATTGTCTTGACTCATGCAAATGAGGAATTAATGAAAATTGCTTGAAGATTGACAGCTGCAAGATTCCACACTCAACTCAGCCAAATATGTTTTGAAATTAACACAATTAAAATCAACAATTATTTGCATGTTGTAACTAGAATGTAGTGTACTTAACTATATAGTGCTGGAAACTTGTTTAAAGGTGACAAAAGTAATTAATTGTGAAGTAATACTCTGGTAACTAGGCAGTGCTGGTAGGGGCATATGGGCATTTTTGTATAAATGCATAATGTTCGGAGGCTTTTGTAATTCAGTAATTTTGTCATTCAGTATTTTAGACGCTGGGCTAACTTCATATTTTCTGTAACAATCTCTACCAAATCATGAAATGTAAAAAATACATGACCTTAATCTGAGTAAATATATCAATATGGCCGAAGAAGTGAATTCCAAACACATTAAATGCCTAACACTGCCCACCAGTGAGCGGAGTTAAATCTTGCAGCACTATTATTTGCTTTAGGTGATACTTATTTTAACACTTATTGTGCATGTCTTGGCTTGTGTAGGACTCTGCAAGTTTGAAATTTGAGTGAGTTTTAAAGGAACTGGGAGTATATTCCTATTCTGTAAACCTGTTTGGCACCGCTTTTTAATTATGTGTCCTTCATATCTTGCTCAACAGAACAGATGTACATATGTTGGCTGTGGTGAATCCCATGTTGATCACAGTACCACCCATTCCCAGGTATGTGTATTTGCTAGTAATACAATTGAAGCAATGAAGTAGAACTGGAGAACTTTTTTAACTTGTTTTAGTGAAGCCAGTAACATGTGTTGGCGTAACTGGAAGTTTAATTAGCTATCATTGTTTTTCATCTATAGAAGCGGTTTTTACTAATTTAGAAGTATACGAGTTTAGTCTTTGTGCAGCTGCATACTTATTTATGTAATTCTGATGCTACTGTGCTCCTTAAAAGAGCATGGTGGAAATTAAAAAAAGAACAGCAATTAGCGATGATTTTTGAGATGCGTGGACAAAAGAATTCTTGAGCACTTGAGCTTATAGGTAGTACTTCGCTACTTCAGGCTCAACTTTTTAGGATTGTGGCTGCCTGATGGATAAGGGGAGGAAAACTGAATTATTGAAGATGAGAGCTGAGCATGTGTAAGATAAGAATTATAAATTACCAGAAACAGATACTTTGTTTCTGCATTATGCTCCCTGTTCCAGTGGCTACAGATGAAGAACCTGTAGACTGAGCTGAGCATATCCCTTCCTGCTATGTCCTGATTTTGGATCCAGCTTGGTAGGAGCAGTGGAGTGTGTGCACTATGTTCCCCAGCATGCCAAGTTCTGGCAAGGTTGGACAGCTTGAGTGCATCTGTTTGAGTCTTAAACTCACTGTCGTGTGCACACTTGCCAAAGTGAAGCAAATGAGATATCTCATTCTCTCTCAACAAATATACTGGGGACAGAGGCACGGCGGTTCTATTAACATGTCATTTCAGAATTGCTGGCTTGCCAATGAAATGAACTTCTTGCCTTCAATTTACAGTTCGCCTGTCAGAAAATGCATCTAGGACTTCCATCCTGTAGTATTTTCCTAATTTCTAGCAGATCCCTCATTGTCTGTAAACCTGGCTGGTGCTGAAATAGAGAGAAGAACTACAGGAAGGATTGGTGGAAGTATTTGGAGGATGATACCAACTGTTTAACCATCTTGCAATAAGCAAAGAGGTTAAAAAAAGAAAGGTGAAAATTATAACAGTAAAAATATTCTCCATCTGTCAAATTTTTTATTGCTTTACGGTATGAAGCTGTCAACAAGAGACCTAATTGAGTCTAGAATGTTTATTTTGATATGAGCACCTCTTACTATAACTGAATCAAAAAATCTTGTCTTATGCTTCTGATTGATTGTTAAATAGCTTGAATTTCCTACAGCAAAACAGTAGAAATAAACACTGCCCTTAATTTATAGGAAGCAGCTGCCATTATGACAAATATCAGACATTCCTGGAAAATTGGTTTATTATGAATTGTAACACAACAGGCTTTCTTCTTATTTTTGTAATTACAGAGGTATGCCAGATAAGACAATGGCTTTGAATCTGGTTGGACCTTGTTGCTAATTTGAGTGACCTGTACTAAAAATGAGTGTTGAATAGTTTGTGCTAAAATTTCAGTAATTGAATTGCTATTTTTTGACATTCTAACATACACATTCATTTCATTGTTGAAAAATCTAGAATTTTAGTACTTCTGTTCTAGCTTTCGTGTAGCAGTATGTAATTATTCCAAATTTTTGAATCACAGGTTTGGTTTTTGTTCTGTTCTAGGAAACAAAGCACTGTCTAACTGTCAACCTTACTACACTCCGTGTTTGGTGTTATGCCTGTAGTAAGGAAGTATTCCTGGATAGAAAATTAGGATCTCATTCTCCGCTACCAAATGCAAGACTGTCTCAGCAAGCACAAGAAAATAGTGTGCAGGTATTTTTTAACCCAGTGAAACAAAAGCAGCTGTAACTTTGCAGTAAACCTTGTGTCTTCTCTCAAGTGAGACTGACTATTCCTCTTTTCTTGTGGCTCAACTTTCTGTTAATTCCTCTCTATTTGTATAAAATTTCTTTAAAAGACAGTGCCCAGCTTCTGTGTACTGCATGCTTCCTAAGGATGCTTTTTTATCTTATTGTCTAATTGTTTGTAATCTACTGTGAACTGTAAGGCGCAGAAAAAGCACAGGGTTCAATTTAAGGTTACAAGATTGGCATAGTTCACCTGTGCTTCGCCATTCTATCAGCTCTTGAAAATGTTATTTACAAAACAGTAATTGCTGACTAACTTATGGGGAGTCACAGAATGCCATAGTATGTGTTTATGGATACTTTCATGAGATACAAATTCATTCATGTAAGCACAGTTCTTTTAGAGAAATATGTGCAAATTGTTAACCTCATTCAGCTAGCAGCGTAAGACACTTAAAGGGATTCCTATGAAAAGGTCTTGATTTTTGTGTATGTGTGTGCGAAAGTTTTTCCAGTGGAGTGGTATACGCACAAACACTCCTGAATAGTTAAGGATTTAAACACTATGCAAGAATTTACAAAGAAGGCAGTAGTAATCTCTGTATATTCTATATATGTGTGCAATTTTGGTGTAGAGTGACAAACACGTTTTCTGCATGAACGTAACACAATGTGTCAAACTAGAAATCAGGCAAATGCTAGCAGTGCTCTGTGGCAGTTAGGATTGCCTATATAAATAGTATATAAAGGAGTATAAATATGCCAAGGAGGAAAATATGGCTAGTATCTGGGAAGTTGATACTAGTTGAGTAAAACACAGGCTTAAGATTGATGCTGTAATCACTAAAACACTACAAAGACAAGACTCTATAGAAGCGCTTAGCATTCCTAACTCCCCATTTATTAACATTTAACATAGTAACTGAAGAGCAAGATAACTAATAAAGCATTAGCTGGTATTGGAGACAAGTTAGAGGGGAAGAAAAGAGCAAAGCAGATGTTATACAGAAAATTTGGAAATATGCTATTTGCTTGTCATCTTCTGCAATTTCAACAAGGTTTAGTTAGTTTTGGTTTGTTGTTTTGTTATCTTCTCCTGGTTACTTTAGTCTTCGCTGGTATTGGTACTATTCACTCTGATAATAACTTTCTCCAAGACAAGTTTTACCTAGAAAAGATACACTGCAATTTCTTAAGTATAATTGGCATAATGCATTAATCTGAAAAAAAAAAGGTGCTATTTCTCGATTGCATATTTAGTGTACTTATAAAAGATGACAGGTAACTGACACAAGTTACAAGTTAAAAGTAACAAGTTAAAACTGACACAAGTACAAGTATGGTATTTCTAAAATTGTTTTGCTTGAGCCATAGGGCTCTATGGAAGAGATGGGCAGTTTTTCAATCTATGTATAGAGAGGAAACATCCTTTAATATTTTCACTTCAAAGTTTAGTATTTAATATGAATATAATCTGATCATTTTCTCATGAAATGCCAGCAGCTCAATTGGAATAGTACCACTGGAGTATTTATTTATTTATTTATTTATGTTGTCCAGAAATTCTGGTGACTTGATACACAGCTGGGTTCAGACTTCTGAACTTGTCTCTATTATACTTAACCTGTTTTAATCTTCCAAGAAAATGTGTATAATATACTGAAAAATCAGTAGAACTTACAAAGTCTATGAAACATTTTGTTTAGAACTTTTATTTATAAGCTCCCAAAAATAGCTTGTCATGCAAGAAGTATCTGCCTGCCTAATACTCTGTTTCTCTATTTGTACTTTTTGCTTCCAACAGTTTGTCTTCCTTAAATGTAGTGAGCCGTCTGGTGGCATATCAAAAACATATATGCTAACTATTATGTGATGACTGCTGTGTTAGCTTTTCAATGCTGGCTTACTGTTTGTTATCCAAGGAAAATAAATACTATTGTTTTGATTCTTCAGCTTTGTTTTGATTCTTCAGCTGTTGTCATAAAATCAAGCAATGTTGTCACTGCTAATCTGAAAACCAAAATGAAGGGTTTTTCTTAGTAGACTTTATTAAAGTAGCTGTGGAATCTTATGCTAACCTTATGTGCAGTGAGATTTCAAAATGTATTTGCATAATTTTCAGTTCCTAGATTTGTTGGTGAAACTCAGTTAAGAGGAAAATTGATAAATACACGTAAATATACTTTTTTCTTTTTCTTTTTTTAAGGATTTTAAAATACCTAGTAATCCCACACTGAAGATTCCACTAGCAGCTGTATTTGATGACTTAGATATAGAAGTGGAAGAAGATGAGTTAAAGACTAGAGGTAATAAAAGGAAAATCCAGGGCTTTATTGTATGTGTATGTCTCCAAGTCTGTTCTCCAGCTATATACTAGTTCTCTTCTAAGTGGAACTGTTTCCTGTTCTGCTCCACCGAAGATCTTTTGTATTTCATTTCACCTTTATTGCAGAAATCTTCACTTACCTTCAGATCAGAGGCTGTGTTGATAAATGTAGTACACCTGTGCAAGCAGCAACAAAAATAAGAAAGCATTTTGGTGTAATATTTAGTATAGCTGGTGTTGTAGCCACTCTGGTAAAAGTAGTTCTTTATGAAATTTGTTCTACTGTTTATTCCTGTCCTAAAGGATTCCTAATTAGAGTTCTTTCCTGTATTTTGGGTAACCCTTTTCTGAGCCTGTAATATCCATCTCAGTATGGGCTCTTGGTTTTTTGTTTTCTCTTTTTCAGTAATGGTTTTCATGCACTGTCAAACTTTCTGGTGTAAAAGGTTATCACACCCTCATATTAAACTATTGTAAAAGTGAAAATGAGAGTGGATAAAAACCCAAGCAGTGAAGCCTTAATTTCTCATTTCATAAGAGAACATAATAATTATTATTTCTTGCAAGTCTCAAATTGTTATTGATAATTTTAGAAAGGGTATGTGTATTTCTTGGTAAAGAAAATAAATCTAGCTACCATTTTATTAGAAAAATCTGACCTGCATATTGTTAAGCTGTTTTGAGATGCCAATGCATATGTCAAGGCAGTTTGTTTTCCATCAGCGTTATTCTAATTTATGGATCTCATTTCTCCTTTACTCATCTACTACCAGCTTTCCTCTCCAAAGTCTGCTGGCATTGGCCAAAAAACCTGCTTTGCCCCTTCTGTTGTCTGGCACGGTCTTTCTGGATATGTCACCACCCCACTAATTTGCCATCTGCCCTTAAATCATTAAACCATGTGGTTTATTCCCAGTTAGTTTCTCCTAGGCAATGTGTATTTGTGTATCTTCATGTCCTATTAATATTTTTGGGAATGTAACTTGATAGAAGTAATATACAAGTAGAATTGTGTTAAAGTTCCCAGTAATGTTGATGTGACTCTGTTAATATATTTCTCAGATTTAAAGGAAAAAAATTCTTTAGCTCCATTTTAACTTAGTTCTTAAAATTTCCTTTGAAATGCTTTTGATGAAGCAGACAGTAGAATATATCTTTGCAAGCAAAGAAGTCTATTCAAAAACTTTACTTGCAACACTGCAGGCTGGAAAACTGCAGCCAGAGTATCTTCCTGATACATCTTCTGCTGTTAAAAAAATAAAATGAAAAACCCTGTGACTGTTCTTGCTTTCCAATTTCAGTAAGAATGACCGTCCTTTTTGTAGCAGAATTTGGAAGGGCAGGATGCAGGCTCAGATGTGGGAAGCAGGACTATATTTCCATTCAGACAGGTGGCAGAACCTTTTAAAACTTAAAAATGAAGCTCTGTGTATTACAAAATTCAACTGAAGTAACCAAACTGTTTTTCTTAGTAAGTTTTATTTTTCTGTCACAGACTAAAATGATTGGGGTAGCTCCTATGCTTCAAGGATTGCATAGAGCCAACAGTGTTGATTGCTGATTATTTTAGATTTTCTAGTCTTACTGGTTCTTTGCTTATAAATGTTAGTGTTTTCTCACACAAAAGCAATTTTACTTTGAAATTAATTACTTCATTAATTCACTCTTCAGTAGCTACAAATAGGAAGTGTTTCAGATTTTTTTTAAAATTGAGATCATATAATTATTATGACTTGTTTAAATAGCCTCTCCTCAAATATTTAGAGAGCATTTTTCATGACTCCATAATCATTGAAATAATATATGTTAATTGAAACTTACATGTGTAGAAAAACTATGTCTATATCAGTAAAGAAAGTAAATAATCTGTGCTTGAAAATAAATTTGGTGGGAAAGTCTAAACTGAATAGTCTGTGCATAAAGGTAAGGGTGTATAATTAGCATAGAAAAGACTTGCAGTAGGTAATTATATTTCTGACTCTTGGATAATCATATGCTGAGTAGGTTTTGACTGTTCAGTGTAATCCGTCTATTAGCATGAATCTGAGTCAGAAGAATGAAATCTTCCTTGAGAAGCTTTTGATAATATGATTAGCAGTTACAAATGCAGCATAGCAACAATTTAAATGAACAGGTAAATCATTAAGTTCAAGTAAAACTTAAATATTGATAAATGTATTTTAAATTACAATCTGCAGCTGTCATAAAACATCAAAAGTTAGTAAAAAGAAATCCTAATCTACTTGTCTGAAGTGTTTTTGTCAGTCAAAATCAAAACACTTAAACTACTACTTCTAATTAGATTAGTATTCCTTTAGAAGTTCTATGTTTCTTTTAGTTACAACTCCATATTATAATTGGCATTAGAGGTGTTACATGAGTATTTTAATTAGTACATATTTTCTAGGAAGTGTTTTCCTTAATACGTCTTGTATTGGATTAGCAGACTTGCTGAATATTCATTCTGTTTTTCAGGTCTAACAGGATTAAAAAATATTGGAAACACTTGTTACATGAACGCAGCTTTACAAGCTCTTTCCAACTGGTAAGGAAAATGGTTGTAAATGTAGTTGCTTATATGATGGATTTAAGGATCTTGAAGGGCTGCACTACCATGGAAGATGTGTATTGTTAAATCTCAGTCTTGTATACTGCAAAAAATTGTGTCGCAGATAAGGAAGAAAGTGTTATGTTATATGGGCTACTCAGCTTTTTCCCAGCTTCATTTTAATTCCTCGCTGTGGTAAAAGCTGTTAAAGTAGTTTTGGGGTTTTTTTCTGCTACAGAAGAAATCAAAGGAAGTGCATAAGAATAAACTCTGATTAGAAAAAAAGAGACATGTTAAGATCAAAAGGTCCAAATTCAGTCTGTGTAAACAAGGCATGTGGGACATTCTATGCTAAATCATCCTAGGAATGGCTAGAATACAGAATCTTCTCTTCTTGTCCTATGGGGATACCAGAGAAGTTCACGGAGGAGAAATCTACAGAAACTGAAGAGATAACAATACTATCCATCTCTGAAGTTTCTTGCACTAGAAATGGTCAGGTGGGGACAGTACTTAAGCATATATAATATATGCTTGTTGTATACATCTGCTTTTGTCTGCAGTCCAAGTAGGCCTCACTGAGATCCTTGGTTGAGGTAGAGGAGAAATGAAGGCAAGTCTCTCTAGGAGAGGAAGTGGACAAGGCATCTAGTCTTGATGAAATTATTCTGTTGAGAAATGCGAAATTTTGCCAGTGTGCTGGGATATCCTTTCTTGGATAAAAACAGGTCCTATCTGTATGAGGGATTGTGACTTCAAAAGGGGTGTTGAAGGGATAGAAGTGAGAGAGAGCGTGAGTTGGCAACACTGCATGAAGTAAGCAGATTAGTGATCATTTTAGTTATTTAACTACAAACATCATGTGGCACTATTGGATTCTAGAGAAAAGATTTAAGATGCTGTTTATGGACTAGGCTTATGGTGATTGTTGCTGTAGTGGTATGTGTGTGCTTCTGTCATGTCTAGGAGGAATTCCCTTGAGTTTGAATCTTGTTAAACAATTCTGTTCCTTTATCAAATGTCAGAATACGTTTGAGGAGCAGTGTTGCTCTACTGCTAAGATTGTCCACCTAGGAAATGTTTGGTTGCAGCATTTAAGGATGTAGTAAATGAAATTGTTCAGTTACATAATAGAATTACCCTTTTTTTTTTCTTTAATCATCTTGTATGAAATGTGGATTTCCTCTTATATTTTAACAAACTGAAACAACCTGAAAAAAATTACTGTTTTCTTCTTTTTAATCAGCCCACCTTTGACGCACTTTTTTCTTGACTGTGGAGGCTTAGCCCGAACAGATAAGAAACCAGCAATTTGTAAAAGTTACCTCAAGCTGATGACAGAACTCTGGCACAAAAGCAGGTATTGCATCGATTTGGTGATGAAATGATTATAAAGAAACTTGGGTCATGAAGGATGCATTAATCTGTCCTAGGTTTCCAATTTTTATTTTGTGTGTATCACAGAAGTACTCTTATAAATTAAGGAAGGAAAGACTTAACTTGCAGGACTTATACACTCCTTATACCCCGTTCTTTTCCATAGCTAGCAAAGATTTGATCAAACAAATAATTGATCTAAGTTGTAGTAAGGAAGATCTGACAAGAAACAGATGATAATGCTATAAAAGTAGTATTAAGCTTTTAATAGAAAGATTATATCTGCCAGAAGTACATCTAAAATGTTTAAGTACTTTATCTTCTGTCCTTCATTCTTTAACAATATTTTATCAGTTTCTCTTATTTCCTTATACTGATTTTCTGTTATCTCTGTATAAGAAAATGCTTAAAAATATAAGTACAAAGATAAGGAAACAGTAATTGTGCCAAGGGTGTGTCTGATTTCTCTGATTCTCTGACAAGAAACGTCGCATGAATGTTCTGATACAGTCTCTATTTCTGTTGGATAACAGATTTTTTTTAAAAAAAATGTGTTGTTAATTATGCAATAGCAATATTATGTTTGGTTAAGATTAATATTATTGGTGGTAGAGGTGCTAAAAAGGTTCAGTTGCAGTATTATGATCCCTGTACAGATAGAAAATTCCACTTAAATGCTTGCTTTTTTATGTGTATTTATATATTTGAAACTTTCTTCTTTAGGCCCGGATCTGTTGTTCCTACTGGTTTATTCCAGGGAATTAAAACTGTTAATCCAACGTTTCGAGGCTACTCTCAGCAGGTAAAACATTCTGATGTCCTTTAAGACTGCCTAAGCCATAAAGTTACCTCTTATTTTTAGATTTAATGCTTAAGATACCACGTTTGCTATATTTGTTTAAAGCAAATGCAACATAAACTATAGTTTATATGCTTCAAATGTAGATCATCTGAAACCCAACAGTCAGCAGTTAAGTCAGGTTTTATATTTGTTTATATCAAATACTTGAAAGGCCTTCAACTTCTGGTAATAACTCCTTTTCCCTTTTTTTGAGGAAAATTAAAATAATACATATCTGAAACTTTTCCTTTATGTGAAATAATGCTGCTAATATTTGAGCAGCACACAATAGAATTTTTTATATTCATGTACCAGTTATGTTTTATTAAAAAATTAAATACAAGTACCTAATTTTCATTTAGGATATTTGAAAAAAACAACACACCGCTGTTTCTTAAGCAGTGTTGCGGGAACTGTAAGTTGGTAACTTGTTGGAGAGGCATGGATTATTATATAGTAAAGGCATTCTTCAGTTGACCCTTCATACAATATCTTGTTGCATTCATACACTTTGCAGTACTTCATTAAAAGCTTTTGCTAGAGGAAAGACTTAAACCCTGTAAAGTGTACTAATATCTTCCAAGAACCTGTTGTTAATTTGAAGTTATTCTGCTATTTCAGTTAGTATATTTCATATTTGTGGAGTGGAGGATTATAATGCGTGCAACCTAGCTATAAAGTAAATGTTTAAATAGTAACCTCAATGTTTTTTAATTTACTCATTAATTTCTTAAGTGCCACGTGAATTTCTGGAGAAGTAGAAAATCAATCTTGATAACTGAAAAGAAGCTGGGTGGGAACTTGGTTCTTGCAGCTTTGAGCACTGATGAGAATGCCTCTTTCCATGCAGAGCAACATTTACTGAGAACCTTTTTAGGTTCTGCCTGGATCACACTTCAGTTGTATGTTTAGTAGGTTTCATGGCAACAATTAAAACAAAGCGGGTCTTTCATGACCAACACTCTCCTATTGCCCAGCCTCACAAGTTGTGCGGCCAAGTGGTCGGCCATGTCCAAAATTCAGGGAGAAAAAGGAATTCTTTTGCTTAATGAAGAATGATTATCAGTTAATCTGTGTCTCAAGGTTTGAGTCACTTTTTTTTTTTTGTAAAAGGAGTGCCAGTAAATAGGCATATTAGATTATTTTATTTTATTACCCAAACCCAAAACTCAAATCTGACAGCTGTAGTTTTGAAGAAAAAGAATGCTTTCCAATCAGCAGTTGTGAGCTTAATAAATAATTGTTATGATGGATGGCAATGTTAATCAGTAAAAATTATTATTACAAACAACCAAAATACAAAAAGGAAACTAGAAGCAGTAGTAGTTGCCAAGAAGAGGCTATTGTTTTCTCCCATGCTTGCTTTATTAGACATTCTCTACTGCCAGGAATCAAACTGCTGTGTGGACTGTTGAAATTTGGTGTCTTTGAAGATATTTCCAAACACAGACTTGTAGTAATACTTGACAGCTCTTTGTGGAAATGCAGATAGTTGAGGAATCTTGTCCAGGCTTGAGAAGAATTAAGATCTTGTTGACAGTATGATGCAATTGGAAAGACGGGCTAAGTACATCATAATAATTATTAATAAAGTATTTCCATGCTCAGTGAAAGCAAGGCTCTGGTAGCTTTGCTGAAGATGCTGCATAAGGTTTCAAAAAAATGTACCTAAAACATTCCATTACCAGCAAAGCTGGAGTCCGACCACCCTCTTGATAGTTACCATTTGCGTGATCTAGGGCAGTATTTTTGCTAAAGTTGTTGAAATAAATTAACTTTTTGGGAATTGAAGTGTTTTGGAGAAAACTTGTATGATAAAGATTACTTGTGACATACAAGAAATGGATCCAGGGATCTGGAAATGAAATTTCTTTTGAACATTAGACCTGAGATAGAGGAATTTACATTGCTGTTCTTACACAGCCAGCTGTAGCTTTCATTTTACTGGTCTGTATCTTTTCCTGATACGACTTTAACATAGTCTGAATTAAATTAAATAATACTGTAAAACTTGTTTAAAATCCTAGGATGCACAAGAATTTTTGCGTTGTCTAATGGATTTGCTTCATGAAGAACTTAAAGAACCAGTTGTAGAACTGGAGGATGCCCAGCCTATGAGTGTTGAAGAGACTATGGAAGAAGACAAGAGCCAGTCAGATGTAGGCTTTCAGCCCTGTGAATCCTGTGGTAGCTGTGATAAAACAGAAAATGATGCTTTTTTCAAACCTGTCTTAGAGGATCCTGCAGAGACAACCATGTTAATTCAGGATGATGATAACTCAATCACATCCAAAGATTGGCAGAAAGAAAAAATATCAAGCAACAAGCTTAAACGAGCAAATTCTATGGAAGACTTGGAAAAAGACACAAATACTGTTTCAGAGACCACTGAATTTTTAAATAATCAAGGAACTGTCAAAGTACAGATACACAGCAGATTCTCAGGTAATGCGTTACTCATGTGCAATTGAAATAGTCAAATTCTTAGCCAGAATATCTGTGTGAGGGGAAGTGAGTTGTAGAATTCAGTAGAGAGGTATAGGTCAAATAGGGTAGGTGGATTTACTTGTAAACAATGCACTTTCTTAATTTATTTTTTCAGTTTAGGAGTTCTGATTTCAGTTTTAATAGCCTTGAAAAGCTTGAGATTTGTATTTGGGTAAGGTTTCGGATAACCCAGAAGAGTGGGGTTTTTTGGCTTTGTTTATAACCTAGACACGTGAATTGCAACAGTGCTTTATTCCTAAATGTCCAGTGACCTGACAGTGTGGCTAAATAAATTGCATAACTATTCATTCTGCAGTACATTTTTTTGGTAGAATTTATGAAATAATGCCAATATTAATTGCAGAGTACATCAGTGATGTCCACATGAATGATGTATCTGCAGCCCAAACCCCATCATTAAATGAAGGGATGAACACACGCTTGTCAAACAGTCCTCCAAAATCATTCTCATCGTGCTCTTCGCTGGCACCAGTCCACAAAAAAGGTATAGATCCTTTCTCTTCTTCCTCCTGGTACTGAATTGGTCTGTATTAAAGGTTTTGTTTTGTTGTTTCTTGTGTAGCTCCTGCTTGTCAGTGTCTTCCGTTTCTTCCTGCTGTTTGGATAAATACAGCACATCCTCCACATCACTAATAAGTGAAGACTTAACTTTAGAACCATCTTAAAGCAGTTTAGTGGCAAAATAAGTGATTGAAAGGAATCTTAGAGAGTTCTGGGCAAAAGGCTGTATGAGGCCGTTTGTGTCCATGATAAATAAAATATATCTGATGCATTGTGGAAAAGAGGGTTTTTCAGATTACTTCTAACGGCTGTGTTTTCTGCTGGAGGTACTTCTGAATTCAGATTTTTCTGTTATTCTAGACATCTTTCTAGGTATGGGATGACACAGAGATAATACTGCTGGACAGTAAAGAGACAAGAGTACTTGCTTATGGGTGAACTATGTACAAAGGAGCCTTAGGAGGTTGTGTTCTATGTGGAAGATTTATAGGAGTAGCTAAATTTCCTTTTCACTGTATTTATTTCCATATTTCAGTGCCTATCTTGTTACTGGCTGTCAGCATTTTGGCAGAGTTTGCCTTTGACTCCACTTTTGAGTAATCTCTTGGGTAATGTGCTGACTCAGAAGAGGTTTTGTGGTCTTCATTTCAGCCTATCATTCCAGTAATCTGTAGAGCCCAAGAGACTGCTCTGGTGTGTTTACCTAATTAGTAGTGGATTTGGGTGGGGACCACATGTTATTGGCTTGGAGTTTATTTTATTAGGCTGGACTCTAGTAGTAAATTCAGTATACTTCAACCCACTGTCATCAGTGTTGTGCTACAATAAGCTTGTGTATGAGTTCTTCAGCCCAATGTGGGTAAAACATCCTGGAAAGATGTGGTCAAATTAAATCTCAGATAGAATGTGCTTTTTTAAGTTTATACCTTGGGGGATTCCTTTCAAGATGAATTTTGTAGCAGTAGGCTGTAGGTTTCAACACTGGCATTTTGAGTTTTTTTAAGCAGAGGCAAAATTTTCTGGTGTTTGTCCCCCATAAACTTGCTTGAGGAACCTACGTGAATTGCCTAGTACTAGCAGTAGTCTGGTTGTGTAATTTCTTAGAAGTATGTAGTAAATAGAAAACAGGGTTTGGCTCATAATTTAATCCTAAATATGTGTGAAGTCTGATTATATTATGCCAAGTTGAAGAAATCAGAATCCACTGTATCTTAACTTGCTTTCAGCATTTTATTTTTGTCATTTTATAGTTTCAACTGTATCATCACCAAAAAGGAAGAAGCGCAAGAAGTACAAGAGTGTTATCTCTGATATATTTGATGGGACTATAATAAGCTCAGTACAGTGCTTGACTTGTGATCGGGTAAGTAAGGAGGGGAAGTTCTAGCTTTTATTGTTTTTTTCCCCAATACAAATACTTACGGTTTTATGAATATAGCTGTACTCTGGTAACTTTATTCTTTTGTGGCGGATTTCTGCGGAAGGTTAGGTTGTTTGATACTTGTTCACTCAAATAGTAGTAGCAGTTACTACCAGTGCTTTGTGTTTAGACTAGCTTGCTTTCATTGAGCTGGATATTTACTCAGAGCTGAAAAATAAGACTTCGAGAATTGGTTTACAGCAAGGATGGAGAAAGAGGCTTGCTCTTGAACTTCACTTAGGCATGATTAGTTTCTAGCAATGTTCTGAATATTCTAATGCATACCTGCTAGTGTTGTAAGTTCTCAGGTACATGTTACAAAGAAAAGTAAAGACTCTAGTCCAATCATACTGCTATAAAAGTCTTAGGTAGATTGAGGCTAAGAAAACTCACATCTTTCAAAAAATCCAGGTAAAGACACTTACAGATTATATGAATCATTAACTGCTTTCTGAAATTGTCCTCTACTGCAAGATGTAGTGCAATATAGTAACAGTTGGGTTTTTTTCTGGACTATTTGCTGATAAAATTACTTAGAACAGCACATGTGATCACTTTTAAAAGGTCAATTATCTAAACGTGTCTTGTGGACCACTTTAGTAGTCCACTCAGTAGTATCCAAATCTTTGCACTGGGGACAAGTTTCTCAGCATAAACTTTAAACCTAACCCTGGTGCAGTTTCATGCCCTTACTGCTTCCCTTGCTTTAGATCAAAGAATGCCAAGACCTCAGGGTAATCTGGTGGGCAAGTTCAAAAAACAAAGAAGAATTTAAACTTGACTGAAGTTTTACTCTGTGATCACTAAATCCAGCACAGGAGAAAGAAAATGCACAGCTAGGTCTCTTTTGCAGTGGGACCCCTTAGATCAGTTCAAGATAATGTCAAAGTAAAACACTGTCAAAACAATGGGCTGAAGCTTTCTGAAAATAACTTGTATAACAGGAGCCTGAGGCAAAAATCATAATGCTTTGTGTGACTCGTAGGAAGACAAGAGGTTAATAATGACTTTAAAAAAAAATTTCAGTAATAACAATGTGCAAGTTCACTCTAAAATGTTACTTTTTCTTCCTCTGTTTTAGAAAATGAATTCTTACATCTCCCTATTTATAATTAATTTGCTACCTAGCAGAATTTTCAACTACACAGTGACTTAATAGTTATTGGCAAACTTTAGAGAATTCAATATAATTGCTGTTTCTCTTTAAGCTTAACTCTGGTTTATTTCATTTGTTTTCTTCTTTAGCTCTCTGTAACCCTGGAGACCTTTCAGGATCTGTCCTTGCCTATTCCCGGTAAGGAAGATCTTGCTAAACTCCATTCTGCAAGTCATCAGACATCTCTAGTCAAGGCAGGGTCATGTGGAGAAGCGTATGCCCCCCAGGGATGGATAGCTTTTTTTATGGAATATTTCAAAAGGTAAATAATATTTACCTTGTTTTGTTTATTTATCTATTTTGAAATTCAAGTTTCTGCTTTTCTGGCAGAACATTTGTTGGTTTTCTTTCTTTTCTGTCAATGATGTTTCAGGTTTGTTGTCTCATGTGTTCCTAGCTGGTTTTGGGGTCCAGTTGTAACCTTACAAGATTGTCTTGCTGCCTTTTTCGCCAGAGATGAGCTCAAGGGTAAGAGGTTAATTACATGAACATGTTTCTTCTTGATTTCTTTCCTCCTATCACAGTAAGATGATTAATATCTTCTTAGCTTCATGCAATTAAGCAAAGACCACCTGTTAGACTGTAATACAGTCATTCCTTGCTCTTATGGGATCGTTCATTTCAAAAAGGTAAGCTTCTCACTCAACTGAATGTTTGAGGCAAGAAATGTCCGTGAAAGCTGCTTTAGAAATGTCAAGTAAATCTGAATTTGGCTTAATGAAATTATATCAACTGAAGGTTCATAGAAACTTCAAAAACCACTATGTTAATACTTATTCTTATAACCTTAACTTAAATTTAGTAAATTATTTCTTTTTTAAATTATATAGCATGGTCTCTTCAGATTATGCTGTACTGCTTCATAGTTGAAAGCATAAAACCTAAGAACCTTTCTATTTAGTTACGTCAACACTCTTAAAACTGTTAAATATTGAATGCAACCTAAAGATAAATTCCCTTGAAACATTTACATAACAAATGTATGTGCTTGAAGGATAACTATTTAGCTTTAGGTAATAATAGCTGTTTTTCTTCGTGATATTTGCAGGTGATAATATGTACAGCTGTGGAAGGTGTAAAAAGTAAGCTGGCTTTTACGTTTGTTTTTACTTGTGTGCTTTAATGCTTCTGTTTAGTCAAGAGGCATTTATTTCTGTTGGGTATGTCACAGTACTATTAATCTTCTATTACAGCCTTCTGTTCTGGCTATCAGAAATTTAGTATTACAAAGGTGCAGGAGTCAGGAAGCACTGACTCACTGTACCACATTGCAAACCAAATATGTTTAATTTTTTTGCCATGTCCCTTACAGAGTTAGACCTCTCTAAATTGTTTTTGATTGATAAAATAAAGCCCTCTATATTTACTAGCAGATTTTAATTGATATGACCTATGAAGTAGGTCACTTCAGTGTGTTAAAAATAAAATATACTATGGCTTTAAATACTAAAGAACTAAGAAACAGAAGTGGCATGAAGAGTATTTGAAGCCCTTTATGGGAAAACAGTGTTATTCCTTGTTATATAACTGGTGATCTGCTGTAGGTAATTTCTTAAGTAAACTTAATCAGTTTCTTTTTTCTTTTTTGCTGAATAATCTGCTTTTATTAAGCTTATGGTTCTTTCCTTTTTGCTAAGAGAAACTGTTAGCTACATGGAACTTGATTATCTGTACTTGCTGCTTTGAATTTTTCAGCAGTACAGATCGTCTTCTGAAATGTCACTGTTTGTATCATTTTGGCTATTCCATGTCTAGTCTACATTCCAGAAATATTTTGCATTTACTAATGTAATGTTCAACTTAGAGTTTTGCTGGTCTAGCACAAAAAAGTAAAACCTTTCCTTTACTAAATATTGTTTTGTGTTTTGTCTTGTTTGTTTTGTGTTTTGGTTTGTTTTTTTTCTATTTTTTTGCTTAGGTTAAGAAATGGAGTGAAATTCTGCAAAGTGCAAAAATTTCCTGAGGTACTGTTACTACTTGTACTTTAAGGCACTTTTTCTGCATGATTAAGAATGTGCTGAGACTAACAAGTTGCATGGAGTAAATTGTATAATGTTATATGATAACATATCTTTGTGTTGGCATTTGTTTTAAGGATGTGAACGTTTCATTATTCACCCTGAAAGAAAGTGAACCTTATATGTGAAAAGTAAAGTTAGAAGAATGGTTACTGCTAACCTGCAGAACTTATTTATACTGCAGATCGTAGCATTAAATATCACAACAAGATTGGAAGTCTTTTCTATAAGTAACTTTACGCTTTAAAAATAATCCAACCTTACACTTCAAAACATGAGTTGAAGGGTGCAATAACTAATAACAATAATTCATCAGTGTTAGTAACTCTTCAGAACTGTTTTTTTACTACTGCCAGAGAAGTCTTTGATAATTACAAATTAATTTCTCACTCCTTGAGCCGCAATTGATTTTAAAAAACAAAGCTGCGGAACACAGAGCTTGTGGTAGTTGCCTCAGGCCATAGAGAAAAGCGATCATTTGGGATGGTAAAAGGAAAAGATGGCATGCACAGTGTAGTTATTAAATATCAAATAGTAGCACGGATAGTTCTTGAGTGAATCTGTTGATCCTTCTTGCAGATACTGTGCATTCATCTCAAAAGATTTAGACATGAACTTATGTTTTCTACAAAAATTGGGACCCATGTGTCCTTTCCCTTGGAAGGCCTTGATCTTCAGCCTTTCCTTGCAAAGGACAGTCCAGCTCAAATAGTAACTTACGATCTCCTGTCTGTCATCTGCCATCATGGAACTGCCAGCAGTAAGTATGAGGTTTACTGTTCTGTTTTTCAGTTGATACTCACATCAGCACTTCTGTTGGAGGATGGTATCCATAGATTGAAGGGTAAAGAGATGAAAATTGGCTATTATAATGTGAAAGATAAACGCTGTGATTTTTACCTTGAACCATAAGATGGCTTGCTCTTAAAGAGTTGACCTATCTTTGAAATTGTATGGCATATCTAAATAAAATTGTAGGTGTAAAAAAATTAACATATTCTGGAATATTAAGTAAAAAAATTTATGTGCACTTTTGAAAGTGAACAGTATAAATGTACAAATAATGTTACATGCCAGCAGATGACCCAGTTGGTCAGCTGTTCTACAGAGCTGTTGTCTGTCTAGAGTTTTGCTTTTGCTTTTTCTGGACTTACTATGCAATACATGAAAAGGAAGTAAAATGGGCAGCTCTGGATGCTTTGTAATAACTCTTGCTTCTAACACTCTAGGTGGACATTATATAGCTTACTGTCGCAACAATTTAAATAATTTGTGGTATGAATTTGATGACCAGAGTGTCACAGAAGTACCAGAATCCACAGTGCAAAATGCAGAAGCCTATGTTCTTTTCTACAGGTAAGGAATTAAAAGTATGATCTTACTCATATTAGTCAGGTATGTAAATAACTTTTTAAGCAGTTAAGCAGCTTTCAGAAATTAGCTGCCCCGTGAGAATTATAATGGAAGAATATGACCAACCAGAAAAGCCTATGCTGGAGAGACTTAATCATTCAGTTATGTGCTTAACACTTGGTTTGTCATTGCTGAAACATGTATAGAACTTGAAATGAAAACTAAATCTGCATAAATAAAGTGTAGCAGGATGACTAGAAAGAGAACTTGAAGCAACTGTTAGAACTGGCCAATGATTATCTTGTTTTCAATTAGAGGAAAGGAATTCTGCACACGGAGAGGTTTTTCACCCAGACTCCAACTGCTAGAGCTCTGAAGGGAATTGTGGGAAGTCTTTTGCAGATTCAGTGTGGAACAGGAGAGGTTTTACTGTGCTGTAATTTAATCTTGGGGAATTTATAGGCAGGTCTTTTCCTGAGAGTTGAATGAAAGGTGAGAAGTTGCGCTATTATCATCTTCAGTCTAAAAAATTTTTGTACTTGAAATAATAAAAGCAACTTAACTCAGTTTTTTAAATTCTAAATTTCTACTACTAAGACGAAATTTCTGTTAAAAGTTGACCATGAAATAGATTGTGTCAGAGTTGCATAAGAAATGAGATGTGTTCTGAGAATGTTTTAACTTTCATTAGGAGCACTCATACCTGCCACTGTCTGAGCTAAGCCTGTGAGTCTGACTCAGTGGGTCTTTTAAAAGGAATGTGGAAGTCATACTGTATTGCCAAGAAAGAACACTGCACTTGATTGTGAGCAAACATGTTAAAATAAATAATAAAATATTTTATTATGTTTGGTTTTAAAAAGAATATATCCGCAAAACACTACCACACATACAAAACAGGTGTTCTTCCAGTGTATTTGAGAAAGCCTAGTGGAGATATGTATGCATGTATAAATTACAGCTGGAAGGGGAACTTACCTACCTGAATTTCATTTTTGGACTTTTAAGGTTTTTGTTAAATAAATAGGCAGAGCCTTATCTCCTTTTCCTGTGGCAGTAATCACCTCTGCAGCATAGTCTGCCGTCTCTGTTGCAGTCCAGCTGTTTGCTTTCCCAGGCTGGTAGGCTGAATGGGAACTGTCAGGGGTTTTTGAGTTGTTAAACTAAGCAGGTGAAATTTTTCTTGTAAGCATGATAACACCTGTGCCATGGCTTGTCAGAACCAAGGACAAGCATAGGTTTAGCAGAGCAAGCAGTCTTTGCTGTCCTTCCCACTCTGTACTAACTCTGCTGACTCTTGCGACACGTGGCTCTGTAATGTGGCAGTCTAGGTTCTGCCACACATTTAGATGGTGGCTCTGGCTGTGCGTAAAAGGTGCCAGTTCTTTCACATGCTAAGTCAACTACTTCATGCCAGTAGAACTTGGAAGTAGAGGCATAGCCCAGGTAATTTACTTGAAAGTCCAGTTTTCTTTTCACAAAGTAAATTATCTGGACTATACACAGGGATATATATTTGTTTAATTATTTCTCTTTCGGTAATAGAAAGAGCAGTGAAGAAGCACAGAGAGAGAGACGGAGGATATCGAGTCTACTGAATATGATGGAACCAAGTCTTCTGCAGTTCTATGTTTCCAGACAGTGGTTAAATAAATTCAAGACTTTTGCAGAGCCAGGACCAATTTCAAATAATGACTTTCTCTGTATGCATGGAGGTGAGACTGTAACTGAGTATCATTTTAAAAGAGTTTGCCTGTTGACTTGTAGCTATACAGGGATGTACACAATTGAAGGAGTCTGAGTACAGTAAGTTCATATTACAACTTCTGCAACTTCTTAGGTAAATTAGAATTAAAACTTCTAAGTAAATTATTTCTTTCATTTTCAGTAGCTGACTAGTTGGAAATTATACTGTGTGAAGTTCTCATTTTTCTTCTTTGCACGGTTGATTGTTGTTTATAAGCTTTCTTGATTCTTAAAGAAGAACAGTTTGCCTTCTATGCTTGCTTCCTAAACGTGCATATTCTGATTTTTAAAAAATCCTGTCGCTTTATCATCATCCTCAATATTTTGGTCTACCAATCTAAATCTTTTTCTCAGCTATGTGCTAGAAGTAACAAGACTTGAAAGCTGTGGAAGGAGAAATTGGTCCGATGCAGAGTATCCAGTGCATAGTAGTGTGAAGATAGAGTAGTAATTCTGTATACTTTGTATAGGAACATAAAAAATTTGCTTTGTGCTAAATGTTAATAAAAGTGAGATAATTACATTAAGCAAAACATATTTGGGGAAATATCCATATGTGAGTGGCAACATTCCAAGAAATCATTGCCATGTGGTGTCCTTATACCTATTTTCTAATAATAAATAGAACTGTATTAGATCAGCAATTAAGAGGTGCTGCCCCTGTTGCTGAAACAACTTAATGTTGTGCCTCTGTAGCAATTTGCAGAATGTGTAAATGTGAACCCTTGTGGGTTTCCTTTTCCAGGGTTACAGCAGATGATTCTTGTTGTACAACTGCCCATACTAGACCTTCTCTATTCAAAACAATTCCTGCATAGCACATTGCTGCTTACCATGTGCTTCAACTCAGTGCTTCTAATGCTGCAAGCCCCTCTATTTCTGCCTCCCTCAATATTTTGCTACTTTCAAGTATTCATATTGTTTGAAGTAATTCAAGGTCTACAACAAATAAGTGGATTTTGAATAGACAGTTTGCTAATGTGTTTACATGCATATACAAAATATTTAATCACTTGTTAACATTTTAATTGTATACCTGAAGAAGCACTTTGCAATCGGTATCTTAAAAGGATTCTAGCCCTTTAATTTTAATCTTTCATGCAATTTGCTTCTGTTTTTTTGTAAACTTTTCAGTCTCATAAAAGACTAAAATTAAAGTGGTCTCTAAATACAATAATAGATTATACTGTGGTAAAACTTTTTTCACATGATTTCGCTGAATTAATTGAAAGGTTGTTTTTATTTATTTATTTAGAGACCTCTAACATAGTCTCCCCTCCCCTAACCCACCCCCCCCCTCCCCCCATATAATCTGCAAGTCTCTTTTTTCCTGTTGCTTCTGCAGGTGTTCCACCACACAAAGCTAACTTCATAGAGGACCTAGTTGTAATGCTACCTCAAAATATATGGGATAACTTGTATAGCAGGTAAGTTGTGTATTGTAAGTGGAAAAAATCCAGTGTTTGAGAGCAAATATGGGCCAAGCAGTAACATCAGCTATATTTTTGAGCCACAAATTCTATATATTCTCTAGGCACAAAGCTAAGTTAAGAGATTGCAAACAGCCAATTTATATAACTTGCTTGTGCACAGTAATGTTAAAAGCCTACATAAAGTAGTGTGTTCCTGGGGTAATATTCAAGTATTAAACCAATAAACATGTATGCTATGTACAAAATGACACAAAGTAGGTCAGCAAAAGCATGCTTTGCAAGAGCTATTTTGAAAGAAAAATAGCTCTCTGTATCAGCTTCCTGTTCTCTTGTTGGCTGGAGACAGCTTTTCTTTTATGTTGGCTTTGAATCCATAGCCTCAGCTGCCAGTACTGCTTTAAAATAACTTGGATATAAGCATTTCTTATAACTACTCCACACATTTTAATGTAGGTCAGGTTTAAGTGCTTGCTTATAAAGGAGGGATTGTTACAAGATGTGTCTCCTTTTAAAGTAACAAAAAGCTGAAGAAGAGCTTTGCTGATGACCTTAAGGACTCTCTACTGCATTTGCATTAAATACTTTTAGCTGTTAATTTCCTGCCACCTAAGCACTGTAGCTAAAGGGTTGGGGTTTTTTGGACACAAGTGAAAAATACAAACAATACTATTTCCAGCTTATACTTTCCTAGATGTACAGAATTTTTCTTCCTAACCAATAAAGGCATTATCCATTTTCTGTATGCAGAAATGTTTGTTAAATCTGAAGGGAACTGTTTTTAAACTTCTCGTTAGTTTTCCTTCTCTATTAACTTTTTTAACAAGATGTCAAACTTCAAATCATGTGATAGGAAGGCAGAAGTCCCAGAGATGATAGGGTCCTCCAGATTTTGGAAGTAATCTGCTAGGTAGAAAAAACGTACAAATTGTTATTGCTAAACATATGTCTCTTCTGTCTGGCTTCCTGACTAGCGCATGCACACTTCAACCCAGAGTCGCTCTGAAGCAACCATGTTTTGCTTTTTGTCTTGCTATTATCTGAGAATTGTGGGAGAGTAACATGGCTGCAGTGGGTGAGAATTTAGGGTGAGGAAGCTAACCATGATGGAAGCTGACTTTTACTGACATAGTATTAAGTAAGTGGAAATATTTGTCTAAGATGCCAATTGTCAATCCATGTCCCAAACACATTTATTTTGCTGCTCACATGGCACTACTCCTACTCAGCTCCAAATACTTTGGGATGAGAGTTGCTTTGAGATTATATAGTATAATCCATACTTGACCTATTTCAGTTAAAAACTTACGAACTGATCAGTGCAAGCTGAAGACAAAGTGTTATCTTCAGAGGTGCAATTTAAGTGGTAGGTGACCATTCTGTGAAACATATGTCTTTGTTAAGTTGGGATGATTGAGTATATACCAAAAAACTTGCATGTACAAGTCATGTTGTAATGCTTTAACTTTCAGTTAAAATACAACACTTCTGTATTTGGGGAAAAAAATCATATCCCAAATTACTTTTATGGACTGACAAATATACGAGTCTAAAAGGGGGGAAAAAAACAAGGCCTTCCCTGGCAGATTCTTTGTTTAATTTTATTCAGTAAGTAAACATAGTTATTCTTGCTTAAGAACTTTCATATTTTGAACTTCAATTTGTGTTGGTGTACTTAAGAGCACTCTCTTTTATCTCATTTAAAGTAAGATTTTTGGAATAAAATCAGAGATTTTAGACGAGAAACAAAATTGGAAGAGAATGCAGCTCTGACAAGAATAATTATTCAACTGGGAAGTAGAATCTGGAGTACTCTTATCTCAATGCATATTTTAACCTGACCTTTGTTGTTGTAGTAAATGCATCTCTTAAGGCTGCTGATCATTCAAGAATATTTTCTTTATCAGGCTTGTAGTTTCCAAGTTAGCAAATGCTGTCTATGTCCATAATGGTACACGTGTACACATATACACGCATATATATGTGTGTGTGTATATATATATACACATATATATGTATATAGCTCCTGTGCTTCTCAGTAGTAGTGCCCCTGAAGACTTCCATGTATGCAGTTTCACACAAGGAAAATATGCAGGGAAAGGAGGGTCATGGAGAATAACCTTTTTAAGAACAAAACAATAAATAAGTTTAGAGGCTGGTGTCAGGAAGGTAGCAAACTGATGAAGACCCTGCAGTGTTTAAGATAGAACTGGCTGGAAAATTTCTGTAAGCTGTTTCTTAGAGACCTGTAATAAATTCACACATGGTGTATATATAACAGAATACTCCTTCGCTGGAGACATTCAAACCCCGCCTGGATGTATTCCTGTGTGATGTACTCTAGGTGACCCTGCTCTGGCAGGGGGGTTGGACTAGATGATCTTTCGAGGTCCCTTCCAACCCCTAGGATTCTGTGATTCTGTGTGATACTGGCTCACTGATATGTTCTTCCCATAGTAAGTAATGTCTTTGGAAGTATGTGATACAGTTGAGTTTGAGACAGTTTGTACTCGATTTAGGCAATCAGAACTTGAAAGATGTCTTAGGATGGAGTACAAAATATTACTAGGAAAATAAATACATTTGTGACTGGCATATATCAGGCTTCTGTTACATACTGTAAGAAACTGACACTTGCAATGTCTACAGGTGCATGATCTTTTTACATGGTGTTTTCCACAAGGTTAATGGTTTTTTACTTTTACTGCAGATATGGGGGAGGACCAGCTGTTAACCATCTGTATGTTTGTCACACCTGCCAAATAGAGTCTGAAAGAATTGAAAAAAGAAGGAAAAATGAATTGGAAATGTTTATTCGGGTAAAAAAGTAAACACTTATTCATTCTGCTTTTTGACATCACCTGATGCTCATGACTTGACTCATGGGGTTGCCAGAAGTGCATAGGTGATTCCTGTAACAAATGGATTGTATTAAATATCTGTATACCTATATAGAATCCCTTCTTCCCTGTAGGCCACAGTAATGTTCTTGTGATATCCCAGATAACTGTTTATACAGAAATGTACTTAGAAAAAATATTGAATATGTTTCTTAAGTTGCTTTTTTATAGTATGGAAGTGGAATCCAGTCACATAAGCAGCTATTCGTTATACACTGCCAGTGATCTGTTCTGTGTAATCTGATAAAGTTTAAGTGCAATAATACTGTGCCAGCAAAAGGTTAATCATAATCTTTATCTCTAGTTCTAATTTAAAGAATATCATTAGAGATATCAACAAATAATTCATACCTTAGTATTGTAATGGATCTGTAAAATTACTATCAAGCAGCTACTATGAGTAGAGCTATAGATTATGTGCGTGGATCTGCATGGTAAAATAACTAGTAGTAAAGATTTTGTAATTCTGAAACCAAAAATGTGTTTTGAAGTTTTCAGTGAAAATAAATGCATAGATATTGGAGTTCCATTTCTGCTATCTTAATTCATGAGAGGGAGAAAAACAGAATTGCAGCTGTTCTTTCAGTTCTATCTGTGCTTTAATCACACTTCAGAGATCATTGTCAGTAGTTCTTGAAAATGTTCTGTAGCAGTGCAATATTATGCTGTTAATAATTATAGTGGTTAAAAGAATTCAGTAGGTCAAAGGAAAAAAAAATAGAAAAAATATTCTTTTTTCTTTCAGCTTAATAGAGCATTCCAGGAAGAAGAATCTCCATCAACATTTTACTGCATCAGTATGCAGTGGTTCAGAGAATGGGAAGGCTTTGTAAAGGGTAAAGACAGTGGTAAGTTGTGCTTCATTTCAAAACATGGGTAATTTTTTTCTTTTCTGTTGCCATGTAGTGGTAGTGTTTCATTTTTTTCTGCTTCGGTAGAAGGCTGCAGGAAGAACGGATAGAGAAGGCAACAAAAGCTCTTAAAGCAAACATCTAAGACAGGGGTTTTTTGGATTACAAATATATCTAAGAACAAAATTACATAGCATAGTCAAATAATTCACAAGAACAAATAATGGGATAGTTGTGGAAAGAATGTTGCTTGTTTACAGTGGTTTTGCTGTTAGCAGCAGCTGGAAAATTGGATCCAAGTACAAGGGGGGATAGATTTTCCTGTGCAAACTGATAGATAATGCTACAGCTTCTGGAGGAAAGGTGGCACAACCTAAACTCATAGATATCTGAGTAACAACTATAGTATCACTTTAGAGTCATCTAAAGTAGGCTGAAGTTTTCAAATGGAAACACTGACAGAATGTTCTACAGTCTTGTCTGAATCTGCTCTAGGACAACTTTGCTAGGAGTAAGAATTAGGATTTATTTGTTTTACGTTGCTTGAGGACTTTGAAATGAATGAATGCTTTGAAAAACTTGCTCTTAACTGAAATTCTGATTAGCTTTTAACAACTTATAATGTACTGTTAAGCAGTACAAGAACAAGCAGTAAACAAACAAGCTATTTCTCCTTCCACTTGAAAATAGAACCTCCAACCTGCCGTTTTTAGCTCTCCCAATTTTAATCATCTTTCTGTCACACTAGATCCTCCTGGTCCTATTGATAACGCAAAGATTGCAGTAACAAAATGTGGAAATGCTGTGCTAAAACAAGGTAGGTGTCCAATATTGCTGCAGCTTTGGGCTCCTTATGGTGCATTTGCTGACATTTGGAGAATTTACTATGAATTCTTTTTTAACATGTTATCATAAAATGGCAATTCCTAGTGAATCTGTGTTGTGCCCATTTTGGGGGAGCAACTTATTCTTAAAATATCTGTTATAGACTAATCCAAGTACAGATGAGAGTGTAGAAGGAGATGCAGAGTAACTATAAAATGGTAAAAGTGTGCTTTGGCGTTGTATCACTTGGTTTGATTTGGGTTAATGTAAATTGGGAGATGCTTGGCTTTTAGACTGTCATATAGCTGTATGTAGTTATTTGAATCTTGAAACCTAATTTGAATTGAGCTACTTCTGACACAGGGATATAAACTACAGTAAGTAAATGCTGTTGCTCATTTTTCTGCAAGTTATTTGCCACTGTACATTGCAAACATGTCTCTAGCATATAAAGATACAGAATTTGTTGTTATTCTTCATAGTCAGATGCTTAATACCATTTGTTTTAAATTGGGAGGTACAGAGAAAAAAACCTATTATGGCCTGCTTTGTGAAGACTTTAGACTTCCTATGAATATTCATTGTAGCTCAGCTTAAAAACAAAAAAAGCAGCATTAAGACTAACCTTTATTTAACTGGATTTTTTCCCAATTTAACTTAATGCCACAGCATACAGGGGACCTACCAATGGCAGTTCACTGGAGGCCACTAGGCTCTGCATAAGTCTCACCAATTGTAAAATGTCAAGAGTGTATTTAAAAAAGAATGAATTCTTGCACTCACGAGTTTTGCACTATATTATAATGATTTAAGCGCTAACATAGAATTCAAATACAAGGTATAAAGCATCTGACTGACATGCAGCAAAAAAAACCAAATTAGAATCAATATTTGATAGCAAATTAGCTAGCTGTTGACTTCAGCTACATTGATTCAAATTGGAACTTGGGTAGAAATGAAGATGAATAGGCTATGGAAAATTTGTCAAGTAATGAGAGAAGAAGTGGGAGCACTACTAAATAGCGTACAGTATTACATATTTCTGTTACCCAGTGGTCCTGATCCCAGTGCATTAGTTCACTGCACCTGTTCAGTTAAACATGACCATTAGAAGAGCTGGAATCTGGATAAGGGAGTGAAGATCTACTTCTGTGCCTACAGAGATGGCGTTGTTTTTTGAGCACCAGAACCTAAATGAGTAAAACTGAGGCATTAATAAAACTATCATCATCAGTATGGTGCAGGATCTGCATCATAACTTCAAGATGAAGCTTTGCATGGTTGAGTTAGTGCAGGTAAACAAATGTGCAGCTCTTTGTACCCTTCCTTTTCTGAAGCTTTTTATACATAAAGTACAGTAGTGGGCACATTGGAGCATGTTGTGAGGACAGAAAAGTATAAGAGGTAGGGGGAGAAGTCTCCTTGTTATGGTGCTTTTTTTTTTTGAATAGGAGAGTGCCAAAATTAGGCTTAACAAGATATATTAATAGTATATAATAAGGATAATGGGAGAAACTTGCTGTAGGGCAGTTTTTTAATGAGTTGCTTAAAGAAGGAGGTTTATTTAGGTAGAATAGAATCAGAAATTTGCCCTCTCTGCCTAGGTTAGTGTGATGAAATCAACTGTATCAGACAGGATCCTCATGTTAAAACCCAGGGGGGTAATGTGCTGATGCTCCCTTGCCCTTTGTCACTATAAAAGGTTACGGAAAATCAGAAATGATTGTTGGATGTTGACCTGAGACAGGAGAAGGGGCCTCTAGCTGGAGGAATGGAATCATAAGCAAAGAATTTGAACGAGAAGAAATTAGGCTGCTGCAGCAGTGCTACATGCAATGAGCATTAGTGAGGCTGTTATGTCCTAATAGTGGTTTCTCTGGGGTTCTGGGAATTTCACTGTGGTTCTCGCACTTTTACTCTTTACTATCAATATTAATTTATTTGATGAAACAAGAATATCGAGTTCTTGAACTTTACTGTGTGCTTAACGGGACTGCATATCTGTACATTAATATGAATCGGCATTTCCTGTGTACCAAGAAGCTACCAGTTGTCAACCTGATTGAGAAGTATCAGATAAAATGTTTATCTTAGAACTGTCATGTATTTTATGCTTGAGGTCTGTTACATACTGGATAGTTTATAACAGGTATCTGTAAGAATCAAGAAGTACAAAGTTAATGCAAAATATGTCATTTGGTTTGGTAGCTAGTGTTAGATAAAGCACAAATTCAGATTAGGGTTTTAAATTTGAATCTATATTTTTTTTCTTTTTGTATCTGCTGTGGACTTCAAAGAAGTCATGAAAGAATTATTCTAAATAGTAATTAAAATTTTGAAAATGTTTTCAGGTGCAGATTCTGGACAAATATCTGAAGAAACATGGAATTTTCTTCAGTCAATCTATGGTGGAGGTCCAGAGATTATACTCAGACCACCTGTTCCTCCAGTAGAACCTGATATCTTGCAAACAGAGGAGAAGATTGAATTAGAAACTCATGGTCTGTAACTATTCAGACAAAGGTGAACTTGTAAGGAATCCAACTTCCTTACAAAACGCCCAAAATACATTCCTAAAAGTTTTATTCTCTTATGTCTGTTGGAGGCACAGCTCACTGGGCATTACATTAACTACAGAATAGTAAGTTAACATATGTATTACAAGTTGTTTAAATAGAGGCTGTTTCTCTGGAAGGCATGTGGCTTGTACATTTTGGAGTGTTTGGTCAATGGAAAAAAGTAATTTCTGAACTTTTTGGTATGAGTCAATCCTGTTATATCCTTAGACTTGAAAAACAGGGACAAATTTTAGAGATGTTCAGTAACCCTTCTGATTCTTGATTGGGCTTCCTATATTTACAAACTTGCCTGTCTTAATTGTACAGTCCTGACAAGCCTAGGTATCTGGGAAGTATATTTTAAATGGATTGCAATCAGTAACAAGGAAAAGTATTTTCATTTCCTAAACGCTCAGGAAAAAAATTCTCACTTATTTTGCACTGTAAGTATATGAAATGGGTAGTATATAGCATCCAAATACTTACTGTATTTGAATGGATCAAACTTTAGTGTAGATTGAGTATTGTTTTAGTCAGCAAATGTCATAACTTATTACCTACTAAATTTTGCATCTTATTATAGTCTTCTGTAACTCTATAAACCTGGCTAGTGTCTTTAATAGTACATGTGACAAAAAGATTTAGTCTTCTCTAGGGTAATGTTTGAGAGCATGAAGTGTGAAATGTAAAATGGTTATGGACACGAGTGATATAAATTTCAGAAATTAAATTGTCTGGTCTCTTGAATTACATTCATAAACAGTTCCATTTGAAGGATCTTACTGTATTGTTAAAAATTTTCATTGGCATGATCTATAATGTTAGAAGCTGGATAAAATGTATATATTGCAAAACTTTACTGAATTATTCATATTGGAATGCAGAATGGCACTTGCTCTTGTTTTTGCCTGATACTGTTATCAATAAGCAGCATTATTCAAGGCTGGATCAATAAAAAAAATTAAACTGTGGAAGAGGGGGGAAAAAAGCTTTGTTAAACGTTCTTCATTTATCACATCAATACAGAAACTTTTGAAGTAGTGCTGTGATACTGCTTTCACACCCATACAACTGTTTTTTGATCACTTTATGTTTAGGCAATGATGTTGGCAGTTCTGTCTCCAAAGTAAGGAAATGCTGATATGACATTATTCTGGATAATTTTGTATCTACTGGGATAGATCAAACTGGTTTTGAACTTTGCAAAGCACTTAAAGCCATTCTGGTTAAAAAGCCACCTGTAAGAATCCTAGAGAAAGTGTCCTTTAACCTTAAGTACTTGCTGATGTGCCATGTAGGAGGAGTCAGTTCTGTCTGAATATAAATCCCAGTATTTTCCTCAGCCTGCCTGAAAACAACTAGAGCTCAGAACACAGTAGTGCAAATAAGAGGGGTAAATGGGCAGCAGTATGAAGCCAATGGCTGGTATGTAAGGAAAACACTTTTCAATTTTAAACTGTATTGCAGGTAACTCTTGGCCAGCCTGTTAAGTTTCTGAACCTCTATGTAAGTGTTCCAGAGGAGGTCATGGGACATCGGAAGCTGAGAAGCCTTGCATGTACATAGGTGTAAATGTTAAGAAACAGTGAGCAGAGACTTTCGATGTCTGACAGTGCATTTGGACAATTTTATATTAATAAATAAGGCCACTTGAAGTTAATACCAAGTTACATGTATGTTACATGTTATGAACAAGATAAACACATCAGTTACTGCTACAGATTTGTCTTCGTAGTAAGGTAAAGTTAACTTGCATATGAAGAGTCAATAGTAATGTGCTGACTTTGGCCTGTGGAAGGCTGTTCTAACTTCCCACCTCCATTTTTTTGGTCCCTTCTTTCATATTAGGGTGACTAAACTAAACCTGGATTTATACTGTCTTATTTTAACTTTTTTTTTGCTAAGGTTTTCTCTCATTTAAGGTATTCTTAAGGTTCTCTAACATAGTAAAAGCTAAATAACAATGAATAGGTCTGCATCCTTTAAGAAGAATTTTTGTTATGCGATGTTCTTAATTGGAAACTTAAGAAATATATTTTCTTGGTTAAATCACCGTATGGTGGTCAGGTTTACCCATTGATTTGATGTTTTCAGTAATAACCTGGATGGTGGAACAGACTGCCTCTGTAAAACTTGCAAAAGAAAAATGGATTGAGTGTTAGGGACATCACCTTTCCGGGGAAATAAGCAGTTCTGTACTACGTATTCTCGGTATTATAGCAGGTCAGACCAAGAGTTAAAATCTAGTGATACCAAAACAAAACCTGTTCTGAGTAATAGTAACAAAAGCATCAGATGTGAGGCACAGGAGATAATTATTCTGCTCTACTTGGTGCTGTGCTTGTGAGAGCTCATCTGTACGGTTCCAAATTTTGGATGTTATGTGATGATAAATACAAGTTGGAGAGAGGTTATTTCAGAGAAGAGCAAAAAGACTCAGCATTGAAAAGGAAGTTGTTCTCTCGCTTAAAAGAATGCTGAAGATGCAAGACTTACAATGTGGAAATAATTGCTGGATGATAGTGAACAATTTTTCCTAGATGAGTAGAATATTTGCCTCAGCTTTAGCAGTGGTGACTTGTGCTGGATTTAGCCTATTAGAAATCTGGTAGTCTTCTAGCAGTTTTGACAGTCTCTTCCACTGAGTGTCTGGGAATCCATAGTAAAACATGATCTTAAACTCAGATGTGCATAGATCAGTAACAAGACACTTTAAACTAGCAGTTTGTGAAGTGCCTCTTTCACCATGGTAAAAGGAATCTTCACACTGAAACTGTGTGTCATGCTTTTTTTTTTTTTAAAAAAAAAAAGAGCCTGAGTTTGTTTGAGATGAAATAGATGTGTTTGTGTTCAAGACAGACAGTTCCAAAAGGATGACTGTCTTGCTTTTAGCTCTTTGAGAGCTCGAAAAAGGATTTTATGCCACAGAAATGGAAGTAGCCTTTTAAAGTAAGTGTGGGAGAGCTCCAGATGGATTGCTTGTGTATGCTGGAGGGAAGGCAACGCTTCAGAATATAGGTGAAGGAGAAGCCTTTACTGTCTGATTTGCAGCAGAGAAAGAATGAATCCAGTAAAGGGCTGTGGAAATTATTTTTTTCCATAAGCCTTTCACCAGACTATTTGGATTCTTTGTTCATTTGTTTCCAGTTGAGGAAACACAGCAATGTGTTTGGGTGCCAGGGAAGCTGTCATTTCAAGAAGGGAAAAAATCCAGTGGAGTCCTTGCTTTAAGCCTGGGAATCTAGATTTGAGCTGTTAAAAGCTTGCCATTCAGTCTGGTAACTTTTAATCCTCTCTTCCAGAGAAAACTGGGGCGAGGGGTGTGTGGGACTTAGCAGCTCAAAGCTTGATCTCTAAATTTTAAGGTTTTTTGCAAGTACTATAGCTAATTGTTCATCTGAACCCCCGAAGTTGAGGAGAGTGCTTCAGATACTACGTGATGTAGTTGAACAGTGTAATTGGAAGGGGAAAAGTTTAGTGGAAGAGCTATTGAATTGCTTAGTAGTGAAATAAGGCACTCTTATTACACGCTTCAGGGATGAAAGCTGCATCATCCGTCTGCTTAATAAAGCAAAGAAAAATGACCTGCTTGTTAGCTGTAAAATTATTCCATGTTATACTTCTACTGACTTAAAGGCCAGACTCTTCCTTTCCTATGACTGGAACATTAGGAAATGAAAGAAGTTCTGAAGATAATTCTGTGATGCAAATTCATTGTTTAACTTGGGTAGTCCAGAAAGCTGTTTCTGCAAGTATAATCTAAATTAGTCCTGTGTCTAGGGATAGGTGTATATATAGAGAGATATATATAAATGCACATAATCTATTTCTCCAGTTTCTTAATTGAACTGTGGCTGGAGGCACTACAGTAATTATTTTTGGTTCTATGTTGGAATAGTGATCTTGAGTAGATACAGCTGATAAAGGTTGGGTTTTGTTTTCAAATAGATAAATGACACTCAATTGACTGTTGTAATAGGTGTCAGCCTTCCCATCAGTAATGGCCTGAAAGTTTTGCTAGATAAGTTAGAGACTTCATACACTGTTCAAAAGCTTTATCAAGATAAGATGAAAAAGGGCAAAAGCTATTTTTATTAATTCATAACAGACAAACTCAGAACCCATTTAATAACTCTCCATATTTTATTTGAATACTGTTGTCATTGTCAGCTATTGAGCTACCTGAATGCAGCAAAAACACGTTTTAAGATTTCCTCTAATACCTAATTGACAAAAACTGCTCAAGGGTAAGCTCTCTGTGGTGAGACACTACAAACCTGCCAAATCTGAATTCAAGGGAGAACAGCCACACCCATTGTTGCTACACATCCCTGACAGTGGTAAAGAGATCTTGCATTTGAATTCTGCTGCTCTGTCTAGGTACAACTGTGACTTGCAAACCTGCTGTATGTGTCTGGGTCAGTAGAAGCAAATTTATTTAGGACTTTTTGTTGAATTAGGCTACTTCTCCCTGACGATATCATATTTGATATGGAAGTTCTAGTCTGTTTAGCTTTGCTTGGGAGTCACACAGTCAGTCATGTGGGACTCCTTACCGTTCTATTAATGGAGCTAGGCTGATAGGAATTAACTTGTGACCAAGCTGTCAAAGTAAAGATGTCAGAAGATTGGAGCTAACAGCTAGTAGTGCATTAGTCCCTACTCTGGAGTCTAGATAATAACGTACTCTTAGAAATCTGTCCCTCCAGCAGAGTGCAACACTCAGTGACATCTGAAAGAATTTATATTTAGAGCCTTTTGTAAATTTGTATGGTCCCATATTTTGGTAAAGAGAGCCCCAGAGCAGGGTAATTTCATATAAGTTGAGGCAAGGGTTATGTCCCTCTGATGTGGAATATCAGCATAAAGTGTTAGAAATACATATGTTTGGGTATCAAATACATTATGTGTCTGAAGCAGTTTTCATTTGTGGAGCAGAAGTTCAATATGCCCATCTAGGCCTGATTCTTTTTTTATGAGATCTGCTGTAACTTGATGTGCTGTGCTAATGCATTATGTAAGAATCCTGCTTCTCAGATTCAAAACTCAGTGACTGTTTTGTTTTCTAACCTATCATAGGTTTTCTTAAAAGGACTAAAGCCAAGAAGTTTCCTTCAAGTTAGAAGTTAGCATTGTAGGTATTTATTTATAATGATATTGCTAACATTTGTTTTGGGTTTGTTTTTTTTTTTAATTGATAGAATATCCTGTTACTCATTATATAAGTTCATTTTGAAAAGCAAACCTGAGATTTGGAAAATTTGCAGGAAAACTTAGACTGCTTAAAGGGACAAGTGGTTTCTTCATCTTTGCCATGCAACTATTTTATACTGAACTAAGAAAATTCTGTTCCATTTATTCCTTTTGAATTCCCTATATACATCTGGCTTAGTGCAATCTAAGCAGTTTTCTCACTGAAAACCTTTCAGCTCTTCATTTTGCCCAGGAAATGAGTAAAACAACTAGGCTTTTTCTTTCTTCCAAACAGATGGCTTTTCTGGCTTCCCTCTATACTTAAGCCATCCAGAGCTGACAATTAGAAGCAGGAAGCAAAATAAGAGTTCTCGATTTCTGAAGTGTCACAAAGAAAGACAAATCACTTTCAGCATTATTTCACGGAAACTTTCTGGTTGCAAACAAACTTGGTTTATATTTGCCTTCAGAATCTTAGCAGATTAGAAAATACCCTTGTTCAATAAAAAAATTTAGAAGTGCTATTCTCACTGACAGTGAAAATATAACTTGAATATATTTTATATATAACTGTTTAAAACGTGACTAGCTATCAGCCATTCAACAAGGCAACAGGCTGGTTCTCCATAAAAAACAGTGTGAACATTGCCACACAGTAAGATAAAATGTTCTCTGTTTATAATACATTTAATATTACAGATGTTTGCTTACAATAGTAGGGTTGTGGTTTTCATAGAAATCTGGTATCATTTACTCCGTCACAAAACTTTTCTCTAAATGTGTGTCAACTGAGGCACGCAGCTAGAAAAAGAATGTGCATTTGTGAGAAACGTCTCACTGATGTGTCTGATAGGTTATGAGGATTGTGAGTGATACTACGTGCCAAATCACTTGATGACAAGTTTCCTGATAGGGGTCATAGATGGGTATATGTGTGGACCTAAGAAAATGCAATAGGACCTTGGTCGCTCAAATAGGATATTTATAAATTTATAAATTTAGGACATAAATTTGGGACACTTATAATTAATGTACATATTTTATTTTCTGACTTGTTCGAGATGAGGTGATTACCTAAAAAGGTAAAATACAAGTTCTGGTTGTTGAAATGAGTGGACATGAGGAAATACAGTGGCCACTTGACTTACTGATGATACACCATTATGAAGTGAACTGTCAGTAAAAAGGTAAAGTTGGAGTAATTAGGGATACACTGGCTATTTATGCAGTTTGATATGCCTTTATGCAATGCTAGTGAATCTCAAATCACTTATTTTTCTTACTAGTCATTTGTTCAGCATCATGGGTGGTGCAAAAATAAAGCAGTCACCATCCACAAAATGTTTACATAATATAAATGAAGTTGAGAAGATTTCATTTCCAGATATGTTCCTCTTTTCTCACTTGGAACTCACAAAGAACTTTAGAATAACTTACCACATGAGAAAGTAAATCTTAAATTACTAAAGAAGAATAAAGAGGGCAGAGGAGAGGAGGCATGTGATTCTTACAAGTAAGAAAAAACTTAGCTCTAAGTTGTCAGCTGTCAAAAATGGAAAATAGCAAATTTGGTCTTTTATCTCACAGGACAATGCTTTTAATTTCATTTTCATTGTTTGTGAATAGTTTTGCCCAGAAATTACTATTTTTCTAGGTGACTAATTTTGTTCTGTCCTGTGTGTTTTTTTTAATGTACATGCTAAAACAAGATGTCCTGGTTACCATGGTGATCCATTGCTTCGCTCCTCATCCCCCCCTCCCCTGGGTGTCTGTTAAAATGCCAAACCCAAATGAAGGGAGATGCAGCACTTGCTCATGCTGTGAATGCATGTTTGTTTCCACCAACGTGCACACCTTCTTTTAGGGCCAGAAGTAAAATTACTTTGACATTTTCAGCTATAACAAAAGTAATGGACTCATATGAGCCAAAACGGCTAATTGACTGGTAACTTAATTCAGTTAGACAAGATTTTCAGTTAAATTTCTAGTCTAGTACTGAAAGTTTTATATTTAGACTGACTTTACAATTTAACTGTAGAAACAAGTAGTAAGAAGTTTATTTAGCTATGAACTCTTCTTTGGTGTCCCATCTTCTGAATAATTTTCAGTAAGGAAAATGTACTCTCTTTTATCTTGTTTGTTTGTAGCATAATTAATTTGCTTTCCAACGAAGCAGGGTAGTGGAGGTAATTTGTCTCTTAAACTAGATCAGTAGCAATCTGAACTGAGTCCTCCTGAGCTCTTTCTGTAGATACTGAAAAAGATACAGGAAATGGCAGTACTTTCTGGACTTCTGCTCTGTAAGCCTCCTTCAGAAGACATTAATAAGCTTCCTGGTCGCACTGTTAACCTAAATCTGAAAAGTCCCTACCTTCCATTCTCAATTTAAACCCTGAACAGGGATCTCTCCTTTTTAAACTGGTGCTGGTGCTGGTGTCCACTCCTGTGTGATGGCAATTAGGTTTAAATAAAAATTCAGTCTTTCATATCCTTTATGAGAGGGCCCTACTCACAGGCTAGGCTTGTCTTTCAAAAACTTTTCTGTTTGGAAAAAAAATATGCCTAAAGGCTAGGCAGAAATGTGCCAGGTCTTACTTTTTTTTATTTAGACACCTAACATCCTGAAAAACTTGTAGTCTGTGTTTTTCTGGTTTACATTGAACATACTAGATGCTGTTCAGTTTGAGCAACAACAGAGTCCTTTATTGTGGTCTAGGACCTGAAGGAATATGCATGACCTGACACATCTTTATGTAGGTTGTACATAATTGAAAGTATTAATGAAGAACCACTAATACCTGAGAGTGCTCCATACATGTAACGAAGGGGAGTTTCTAAATGAGAGGGAAAAGAGAAAGGTGATTGTCTGGATAGAAGTTTGTAACATCTGTAAGGGGCTAAAACTAAAGTAAGCTAACTAACCCTTGAAGCCGGTGCTGATGTGAACACTCCAGTAAGGTTACTACTCATATAGACTTTGATTTTTTTTTCTCAGTAGCCTTAGGCAAAAACGCTTGTGCCTTTATAGGTTGAGCTCCCATTCTAATTCCATTTGATCAAAGCTGCTCTGTCTCACATATGTGAAATATTCCAGAACCCAAAAGTATCACTAGAATAGTAATGCTCAAAGTAACTGAAATAAAGCAAATAAAAAAAATGTGGTTATATATTGTACTGAATATAGCCTAATGAATTTTTAATTATTAAAAATAAGTATCAAATCTCCTCAACCGCAAATTTTTAGACCAATTTGGGTTAAATTGCCCCTACTTATAATTATACTGGCATAAAATGGAAGTGAACTAATAACTTCTTAAATGTGTTTAACTTTGGTAATTGGAAACCTGCTTTCTCAACATGGAATATGACATCTTTCAGTAACCAGAGTCAACTCTGGAGCAGTTGTGTGGGTTATAAGACTCTTAAATTGTCTATTGTACATATCCTTTATCAATGGCTGGAAATGGCTCTGTTTAATAAGATAGCTATAACTTTTATTTCCCCTTGCCTTGTTCCCTCAAAAAAACATCTTAAAAACAGGCATTCTAAATTTATGGTTGGAGTAGATTTATTTTCAATAGATTTGACCAGATGACCCCTTATCATTCTGTACAATTTACCACAATTACATTTTTTTCAATTATGTTAGTAATTTATTACTAATTTTGACATGCTGACTTCCATAACTAGTGTCTTTGTCCAAGGAGTATTTGAAGTAGTGGAAGTATTACAAATATGTATTATATTACTGAATTGATAATATTGTACATTTTAATAAGTTGTGGCAAAAAGCCTGTGCAGTCTCTGGCTACTGAAGCCACACCTAAATGAGTCAGTAGAGTATGTCTTCAGGCAGAATTTTTTTCTTTTATTTTTTTTTCAGTTTAGACACAAGACAGTTTTGTTTATCTAAAGCATTTTGCTTCAGGTAAAAACATTGAAAAAGCTTTTTTGTTGTTCATGATCTTAAGGGAGATCTAGCCTTTCTCATATTTGTTCTTTACATGTGGTAGCATGAATGAGAAAAAATAATTAGAATTGAGGGCTCCTCAGGGAATACAGCAAGCAGAACTGAGCAGCAAAACAGAGGACCTGTAACAAAGAAAACATGAAGTGATTCTATGTAAGTATGCTTATTTAAGCAGAAAATGGTCTTAACGCTGTTAACTTTTTTTCTTTTGGCTCAACAAAAACTTCCCTTTTATAACTTTATTTTCTGTAACTATCTGTTGTTGGGATTTTCTTCTCAAGAATGCAAATGCTATTTTTTTTCTTTCAGCAGTATGTAAATACAAAATCCAAAAGGCCACCTATAAAATGCCTACAAACAAAATTCTTGAGACTGTAAAATAATTAGTGCAGAGACTTCTGAATGTTGTACTGAGCCAACTCGCATCCAGTCCAGGATGGTTGATGAGGTTTGGGCCATGCTGTGGAAGTTAACACTGCTGAACCTAAGCTGGCTTTAGGAAAAGTCTCTGCTCTTGCCCAAAGCTTACTGTGCAGCCACCCAAGTAATACTGGACAACCAGCCAGTCCGATACAGCTGCCCGTGAGCCAAAACAACTCTGGAGATGAATTCAGCTGTAACCTTTCTGGTCCTGCATGCCCTTCTTAAGAGCCAGTGTAGATCTAGAGCTGTAGCCAAGGACACAAGCCCTGTTTTAACTGCACTGTTGGGTAGTAAGCAGTAACAGCTTGTCCGTGTTGTTCTTGGGGCATGGTGTAAAGATACCAGAGTAGCTGTCACAGAACTAACCTGGATGTCTGTAGGATCAACTTCTCAGTGGTGCTGAATGATGAAGAGTGAACTTGGTTAATCTTTTGTCGGAAAAAAATCACATTTAATTTGCTGTAATAATAGGAGAAGCAATTAAGCTATTTCATGGGTTGAAATAGGTAGCAGCAGCAATGCTGCCACTGAAAGCATGAGCCACGTAACAGCTTTGTCAGTGCTGGACCTTGTGGTGTTAGGCAGTTCTCTGTGCACAAGCATGAGCTGAGGTTTCAGTGACAGGGTGGGATGTAACACATATCCTGACTTTGTAGGAAGTATTGACTTGGGAGAGTGGGGCTGATCTAGTATTTTTTATCTTGTCCCATTGTGACATGCTGAAAAGCTGTCATTAACACCATTTTCGCTCCATCAGAATAGTGCATTGTTTTGGGGTTTTTTTGATTACGAACATTGATGAGGCCAGAGAAATTGTTATTGTGCTATAAATGAGTATCACTCGAGGCTGCCCGTAATAAATGCAGCTACCATTGGCACAAGATTGATGCTGTAGCACAGAGAAACTGCAGCCACAAGTCTTAAGAATGTGATACAGTTTGGGTACGGTGTATGAGAAGCAAGGGAGACTGACTAGAAGTGAAAATGTATTGGAGAAAGCAATGTGGTGCTGCTAGACAGCAGCATATTCCCTTATGCTTAGGAATTATTTAAAAGCTGCTATAGGATACTGTGGGGAAGGGGCTGCAGGATAGCACGAGCGGATGAAAAAGAGATTTTGAACTGTGGGGACAACAGAATGGATATAGAGTCCCAGCCAGCTTCAAATGAAGCAGGTTTCTCTAGATTTAAATGTAAATTCTCTTGGGCGGAGGTCTTGGTAAACCTGCATTATCTCAGTCCTTACTACACATGGACTGCTTTTTTCTTCTTTGCATGTTGTTCATTTTCCTCTGGAAGGTTAGCTGAGCCAAACTACCCTGTAGATACACAATGGCTGGATTCAGTCCAGTGAAAAGCAGGGGGCATGTAGAGGTGGGGCAAGAGCCTCGGGAGTATCCCTTTCATTAGCAGGAACCATCACCTGAAACATCACACCATTAACAACAGTTGCCCTGTGTTATTATCCCATCACTAGACATCATTCCTTCTTAGGCAGCATGGCAGAACATAATATTTAAGTTGTCCTCAGTGAATTCAAGGCAAATCCTGGTGTAGGGTGTGGTTAGACAATATAGTTTGACTGGTTTAATCCTGCTGCCAAAAAGTTACTGCTGCCAAAAGAGGATTGTCTTGTTCCTCCCCTCTGCTGGCAACGCTCTCTTGCATGCTGGCTCTTTTGTCAGTCTCCACGGTGAGCCAATGCAGCTTATTTTCTAGCTGAAAACTAACACACCAGAAACAGGAACAGTTTCTTGGTGGTTTAGGAAGTTCAACTGGTTTACCATGTGTGTAGATGAGGCCCCAGAGCAGACAGGGGGAAAGGCAGGGCAGGAAAGATGGGGGGGGAAGAGTGCTGCCTTCTGTGCCAGCCAGGCCATTGGATTAGGTCAGCTCTGTTGCTCAAGTGCAGCCTTAAAGGACCATGGGAATTTGGAGGAGAGAAGAAAAGCAAAAAACCACACCAACTAATCAAATACCACAACCACCTCCCCTCAAAAAAAAGCAAAAAACAACCCAAAAAAACCCCCAAAACACACAAAAAAAACCCAACCCAAACTCAACCCCAAAACCCAACCCAATCGATTTTGCACTGAAGCAGCCGAAAAGAACCCTCAGTTCTACTGTGAAAGCACTACCACGTGTCTGAAATGCAGTAGTATCTTCAGCCAGTGCAGCTGCTTAGCTAAGTGAACATACTTCTAAATGAATTGCAATTCACAACCTCCTAGGGCTTCCAGGTGCTCCTGCAGTAATGCTAAAAGCTCTGTTTCAGATTTGGGCACAGAGGCAGAGACTTCATGAGAACAGGGGCATAGATTCAAGAAAAAAATTTCCTTCTCTCTCTTGGGGGATTTCAGTTGCTTCGAGTCTGAGCACAGGAGAAGAGTTGTAAGTCAGCAAGATGCAGGGGAAAGAGAACTGCTTGGGAAAGCAGAAAACCACCTGAGGTGTTTCTGGGGACTCTGGCCCTGCAGAATGAGTGTACGACCAGCCATGCCATTTGGGCAATTAGGATTTTATTAATCTGCTTTCTTTACAAAAGTATCAATCAGTTGAATTACCATACAGTCAGTAACTACTTTTAAAAGCAATTGAAAACATTCTTCAGTACTTAATTGTTCTCTTACAGAAAACTGCTTCATCTTAGGAATTTCTAGCAATTTGGAAATTTCTTGTTATTAATGGAAATGTTCTTGCATTTCCTTAAGTGCTTAATAGAAAACTTGGGTCTTTTGTGTTTCTTGGCTACACGAAGCTCTTCCAGATGATTGTAACCAGGGTCTGTAAGGAAAAAAACAGATCCCAGGGACAGTGAGAAATTCAGAGCAGTTCCTCTCCCTCTGTAGGAGTACAGAGGTAAATAATCCATTCCAGCAGACTGCGTGTGTTGAACAGTAACTCTGCGTGATCACAGAACCAGGCGGCTACCAAACACGAAGGGTTTTAAAGCAGGATGGGTTAAGTTTTAGTCCTAACCTAGAGGTCGGGAGTGCCCCGCGGTGCCTGTTCCCGAGGCACTGCTTGAAGGGAGAAGGGCAGGGGACAGCGCTGGACGCTGCTCAGGAGCAAACCAGCCCCGCGTCTGGGGCACAAGGCGGCCGTGGCAGCAGGCGCGGGGACTCCCAGAGGCCGCCAGCCATCGG
>VZRW01008816.1:650575-684040 GCA_013398125.1 Aegotheles bennettii
CCCTTCCCTTCCCTTCTCTCCGCTCCTCCGGGGCAGTGCGGGCTGCGGCGCCGTGTCCCGGGACGGGTCCCGTTGAGCGCTTGCTCAGCGCTCCCCCCCCGCACCGCCTCTGCCTCCGAGGGCCTCCAGCCGCGGGTGCCGGGCTTGTGGGCAGCGCTGCTGGCGCCGTCCCGGGCGGGCGGCGTCCCCCGCCTCGTCCCCCCGCCACATCACCTGCCGGCCTCGGCTGTGCCTCTGCTCGGGGCTGCCCTGGCAGCACCCGGTCCGTGTTAACACCCGGAGGTCCTCCGGCCCTTGCCGGTGCCCTGGCCCCCAGGGGTGCCCCGCGGGGTCTGTGCCCTCTCGGCTGGCGATCGCACCCGCACCGTGCTGTTGGTGCGGGGTTCTGCGGTTGAACCCAGACTGCCCCTGCCCTGTAGGAACTCTGGTATTTAAGGATGCAGGGGTCCAAAAAGAGGGATATTAAACATCACAAGTCTGATCTCTCTTGAGGCTATGATGTAAGTCCCATTATATCTCAGACTTGAAAAATACATCCCTGTTTTCTCTTTTATCTAAAGAAGTAGTTCCAGTAGTATCCAAGCATCCCATCCCAGCAATATCCCCTTTGTCTCCCAGTCCTGGTCTCTCTTAGGGGAGAGCATATGGTTCTGTTTCTTCCTTATGGTGTCTTGTATTCTGTCCCTGATTATCCAGGAACACTGTCAGTTTTTGTAGTCTCGGAGTATAACTCTTCATTTTACTGACCTGATTCTGGGCTTCCACATAACTGATACTGAATTTTTGTAAAAGAATATGTTCTTTAGGATTTGAAGTTCCAAGCTTTGTTTTGGAAATATGCTTGCAGTTACTATTAAACAAATTGTAGTAGCTCTTCAGTGGTTGTACATGTATTTGCATGTTTTCCATTGATACTGTCATTATTACTGTACTGATAACATAGTGGTTGTTTACTGAGACTTTTAAGGTGAAGCTCTAAGTGTACGCTGTGTTTCATATTAAATACTGACTTGTGCAACCTTTTGAGAATACGCTTTTTGGGTGTATTTCTAACATATGTTAGATACTGTACCTTCCCCTGCTTCCTGACTGCTACAAGGACTGGTGAATCCAGTAGGGACTGGTAGATTCGGAGTTAGCAAAATGTGATTCTTTTCATAAACAAGTATAACTTTTCAGAAAATAAGTTGACAAGTTACTGAAGCAGTTTGTTTTCAAGTATCTTTTAATCTTTCTGTACTGTCTTTTAAATTAGTAATATTAGTATTTGTTTAATCAGAAATGGGAAAAATTATTTAAGGAAAAAAGACTGTGTGTGTCAAACAGCAGGGGAGAAAAATGCAGTCATTTTAAAGTAAAAAGTATATAGTAAAATGTTAAAAAAAATAGCCATCAGGTGAAATTTTCACCCAACTGAAGTCACTCATGAAACTCCCGTTGCCTTAGAAGGGGTTCGCAGTTAGTAATTTACTTTAACATGTGACTTCTAGCAAGTAATTCAGAATCTGAACAGCTTTGGTCGCAGGCTTTCTGCAGCACTGTCATGCTTATGTCATAAAAACATTCTATGTCTTGAGTTTACAGTAAGGCTTTTTGTGAAGGACTCTCATGCAGTACAGCTGTGTGTGTCAGTAAGGAGCAGCACTTATGACTTTAAATTGAAATACTGTTGATAATTTATGTTTCTGGTTATTTAGTCCAATACAGATAGTTGTTGCAATTCTCAGTTGTACCACTGCTAACTGAAATGATTTTTCCTTTGCACTGCATGCTCCAAGTGTATAATTACTGTTTCCCAAAATTTGGGAATGTGTCGTAGTATAGGTTTCTGTTCTACAGCTAAACACCACATGACTGCTGTGATATTTATCAGTGTTTCTAACATATTTCTGTAGTGAGATTACCATCTGCTGTCCATAGTCTCATACAGAATGAAGGCTTTACTCTTAGTATTTCCAAGAGACTTCAGGATTTTTTTTTATTTCTGGTTCTTCCAGATCATTTGAGTAGATTGTCTTCTGGTGATTAAGAGTTGGCTGGTTGATACAATGTGAAAAGACATTTACTTTGCTCTTTTACTGCCTTGTTGGATAAGGGAAATAAGAAATGTTTTTCTGATGTTCCTAAAAGTAGTCAGGAAGTTAAAATTGAAGTCTTTGTCCTATTTTCAGTTGTGGGGAGTTTTTTGTTTTTTTAAAATTAGTCTTTCACATTTGAAAAGCTGTCTTTAAAGTCTTCAGGGCTAAACTATTGGGATTTGCTTTGGTTTGGTTTTCCCAAAAATTAAAGTCTTTGTATTGTGTGGGAACTGATGATATAGGTCTCTCCCATCATAAAGAACCAGATTTGCAAGAGATAACTTATTTTTCAAGTATTCAGCACTTGTTTATATCCATAGATTTACATGGCACAATTCTAGGATTGCAGTACTACTGTAAGACCTATTGTTCCCTCTCTTTAGTGTTGATTTAAACATACTTAGATTAGTCCAGACAGATATTTGTAGAACTTGTCCTTAAAAACCTGGATCAAGAAAAATGCTGCCACCTCTGTAGGCAGGAGTGAAGTTGCAGAAAGTGAGAAATTTTCTCACTTCTATAGTGAGAAAGTTTTGGGTTTTTTTTAGTTTCTAAATTATGTGCTCTTTGCTGGAAATCAAGCTACTGATTACAAGAACTTGCTTCTGGTAAACTTTACACTCTAGAACTTAAGGGTATATCGTTCCAGTTGTAAGTACATTGTAAATATGGCTTCTGCCTCAAAAACTGCCCTGGTTGTAAAAGAACTGTGATGAGAGTTTAGTTTTGTGAAGATCTACTTTCTGTTTGAATAGCTCATAAAATACTTAAGAAATGCAGAGCTGAACATTAAATAGTGTGCTCTCTCTCTCTTTTCAAACTTTTTCAAACACTTTTTCAAATGAAAAGACTTTCAGAAAGATTCTCTGATTAGGTGCAACTTCGTAGTCAAAATACTTGATTTTGGTTTTGTAGCATAAGAAGTTGATAATTTGTAGTTTGTGTTCAAAATTTGTGTATGAGTTACAGGTTTGCATATAATTCCATGCAAACAATTACTCACAAAAGAGTTTTTTATGTCTTCAGACAAAAAGCTTAGTAGCTTAACTTAATAATGTTTTTGATGCTTATAATAAATTCAGTTAAACATAGAATGGCAGGAAGATCAGCTAGTCCAGTCTTCTACCCTTTGAAATTTTACTGAGATCATTCCCTCTGATAGCAAAGTTCCTCTTTGGGTTGCTTGTTTCAGCAGCTCATCAACCCGTGGTTAAAGTTTTACCTGATACTCATTTAAATATTTTTACTTTGCAATAAACTGGTTGCTTTGGGCCTTGTTGCTTCAGAAAACAGCTGATTCTCCTTGTAGCAATATTTTATCTATTAGATTGCCATTAGCTGCTCTCCATATTTTCTGGTCTACTGAACTACATAGGACATAGAAATATGAATGTTGGCAAGATAGGCAATTTGAATGTCCAATATTTTAAAGATTTTTTTTACTAGTTCAAATTAAATATAGTATTTAAACACAAATATTTGTTTTGATTAGTGAGCGCACATGCGCCAGACAAACCAGCGGTAAGAAGGGTAAAAGCTCACCTTCTAGAGAATACGTCAGTAGCAGAGCAGAGGGATTTTCAGTCTTTCAGAGCTTTGCCATGAGAAATACCTGATTCATGTAGCTAAAATGTAGTGATTTGTACTTTGTTTAAAATACTTTAGTTAGTCAAAAAGGAAATGAATGTTCTTGAGAGTTTGCCTGTTGGTACATAACAGTAACATCCTTTTGGTCGTTGTTTTTGTTTTATTGGTGCATATAAATATATATGTGGACATAAGATCTGAATTTTTCAGAGCTCACATGTTTTTTTTGTCAATTGAAGTGTATCTCTAGTATCTCTAGTACAGGAAAGAGAAACAGGGATACATAGCCCAAAGTAAATTCAGAATTGGAAGGGCTATGCAACTGGGTTACTGTGCCACATACAAGTACATTAAAGGGGAGGAGAGTGGTAGAGCCTCCCCTGTATATCTGTCTGTACAGCAGTGTTGAAGAATTTTATCTCCACAGCTAAAGAATCTAGAAACACCAAAAACAGATACTGGCAGAGAAGATTTGCCATGCTGTTTGGTTACTTATTAATTGAGTGCTCTAAGGACATTTCGAATTGAAGGCACGCCTCAAGTGGAATTGTGCAGGTGCATTTTCTGTATTTAATCCTGTTCAGTCTTTCAGTTTGTGACCTGGGTGATAGAACAAAGCAGATTTACTAACTGCCTGGACAGTACAGATCTAGGAGGGAATACAAGCATTAGAGTGTGAAATGGTCTTGACAAATTGAATGAATGATCAGAACTATATGGGATGCAGCTCGGTAAAGAGAAACACAAGATAATATGTTTGGGTAGCAACAATAAATTGAATATGAGAACTGGTCGGGCAACAGTTCTGCAAATAAGCAGTTGTATCACAAAATGAACACAAAGGAATTACAACAGTTCTATAAAAAAAAACGAGTCATACTGGGATATATGAACAGGATTTTTGTTGCATGTAAGACATTAAATTCTTCTGTAGTATTCTGTGTAAGGCCTCAGATGATGTGCTGTCTCCATTTTTTGTTAACTGCTTCAAACAGATTTGGACCAATTGAAGAGTATTTAGAGAAGACTTGCAATAATGACCTTTGAGGAGGGACTGAAAGAATTGCGCTTGTTTAGTCTATAGCAGAGATAGGGAGACATGATAGGCTGTAAGTGTGGTAAAGATTGCTATAGAGAAGAATGTAATAAACTGTTCTGTCTGGGTAAGATAAAAAATGATGGTCCTAAAAAGCACAAAAGAAGATTTTGATATTAGAACTTCTAAGCTTTATGGATAGATAATCACAGGGTTAAATATCTGAGGGAGGTAATGGGATATCTGTTGCTGAAAGTGCTCTAGAAAAGGTTAAATAACCTCCTTTCAGAGGTGATTTAGGTATAATTGATCTGTCCTTGACACAGGAGGTAGGATGACTGGTCAGGATTAGGTCACATTTTTATGATTTTTGCAATTTTGCTGGCCATGATTTAAAAAAACAAAACAAAACTTCATGATGGAGCAATAAAACTTAGTGGTGTGATAGTTTATAAGGTTTAGTTTAAAAAAACATCAAATATATTAATTAAAGATTTTTTTAATTAAAAAAATTATTAAAGCCTTCTGTAATGTAATATTGAAAATAACTTTAATAGAGTCTTCCTTGTAGATTTATTATACTTTACTTACCTTTATGTGTTTTTTGTGATCCAGTAGAACTAAACTGAGCTAGAGTCAGTCTTTCAGGAGACTTAGTTGAAGAAGCAAAGCTCTAAGTTTAGGGAGCCAGGGAATCAGGTGCATCCCAGGGTCTGAAACAGAGCAAAAATGCAACTTCACCTTCTTTCTGTAAAATGGAGATGTATTTTGAAGGATAATCATCACTTATAAAGTATCGTCAGGCTCCTGAATAGTTTGTTATATAAATATGATAGTATTTACAATTGGTTTGCACTGGAAATAGATTTCAGTCTTTCATGCCCATTGTGGTGTAATAGTCACAATAGGGAAAAAGTTGGAATAGAAATTTATGCTTTCTGCTGCATATACTAGTTTTAAACAAAATTTCTCCTTTGAGAGTTTTTTAGGTGATGTAAAAAATATTTTATTACATTGGAAGAACTGACTGACACAAATGAGTTGTTAAAGCTTTTTAGGATTAAAAGTACTGTACAATTTGATAAAACTGTGTTTTGAACCAGATTCAGTTTAATGAATTATTCTGCACTTTTTCTATTCCAAATTGACTACCTACATTCCATGTGACCTTGTTTAAGCTTTTCTGATTTTTGAAATTTGACAAAGCTGCCCTGGGCTTAATGACAAATGAAGGCTCTGTGTCACATATGTATGTGCTTTGTGTTTAGGAAAAAGGTTAAAGTGAAACAAATTCTATCATGTTCTTGACGTTTAAAAATAGTGTAGAGGATTTAGATAAAATAATGCTTTCAGTCTGTTACTGTCTAATTGTAATTAAGACTTCAGGGCATTTTTCCATCTGACCAATGACAGAGATTAAACTTTCTATATAATTTAACGCCACAGGCTATCATCACTATTTATTGTAATTGGTGGGAAATTAGTCACTATACATTTGAGAAACAAGGTGTTGGTAACTGACATGGGACTGGTTTTAGATCCTAATGCAATCTTCGCTTACATATATTTGCAAATGCAGCAGGACGTGGTGAAAGTTAGTTCTAAAGGTTTCTTAGATTTTATTTCTGTTAAATAAATGTGATCTCAAAGCTGTTAATGAGAATCCTATTTCTAAAAATCAATAAAGGAAGAAAGCAAACACTGTTCACTGTATTAGAATGATGTCAGAAAAGGAATTTGTTCCTTTCCTCAAATACTTTGTCTTCCAGGGATTTTCCTTTTATGTATTGCTGCAGTACAGAGGCTTTTTTGTAGAGTATTATAAAGGGGTCACAGTATCTCATGCAGTAAGGGCACAAAGGCTTAAGTCTTAGGCAGAGACAGATGCACCTATTCCCTGAGCTCCACCTGAAGAGCTGTAACTGAGAAGAAATTGTCAGACAGAACTGTCTGACAAAGACTGTTTTAACCTGAAGTTTGGAGAAGTATTTCTTGCAGAGTGGACTGTGGGAGTATATAGACAGTGACTGACTAAGACTTGGAGTGGAAAACTATTAACATTACAACAGATGCTTGTTCGGGGTTTGTTTGCTTGTTTTTTTTCTGTTTCTAAATGTATAAAATTTCTTTGGCAACTTTAAAAATTTTATTTTATTAATCATTTTAAAGTTAGAATATATTGGTACAAACTTTCTCTTCCACTCACAACCTTCTTGCTTTCTCTGCATGTGCTTCTGAAAGAGTGTAACTAGCAGTGAGTTTTACTGGCTAGGCATACAGGATTATATTGCTTTTGTTAGTAACTACGCTGTCTAAATTGTCACTTGAAAAGATTTGACAACTTTTCTGTGCTTTGGTGTGCTGCCAGCTCTGTTCTTTGGGTATTTCCTCAAAAGCCAAGCTTCAGGAAAAGGAAAACTAACCAGACGTTCTCTGTTCATTTTAATCCTCAGTCTGCAACTTTCTGGGGTTTTGTTTTGTTTTTGTTTGGTTTTGGGTTTTTGGGGGTGGGGTGGTGTTGTTTGTTTGTTTGTTTTCTTGTTTTGTTTGTTTGTTTTTCCCTGGAAAAATAGGCAAAATAGAAAGCCACCACAGCTTATGACTTTTTTAAAAATAGTTTTCTATTTTTATCAGAATCATGGTGTTTATTGCATCAATTTTGTGGAAATTCTGCCATATCCAGTGCATTGCAAAAAATGCAGAAAGGCTGAAAAAGTCATTATTCACAGTATCATTCTGGAGGCTGCAGTAATGCAATTACTTTTCATACATGCTTGTGTAGTTTTAAATCTATCCATGAGGAGGTGATTTTTAACAGAACAAAGTGTAGTTACCTCATTTCTCTTCAGTGAGGTCAGCTGAGAATTTCTCTGGGTCATATAAGTGGGAATCCACTGATCCTTTGTTAAGAGGATTCCTAAGATACTTCAGATGGAAAAGGTTCTTCACATAGCTGCAATCTCACAGTCAGTGCTGAAAAGGACAATGAGAAACATTTAATCTTTGTGTGATGTCTTACTGCAGATAAAGCTCCCCAACCCCCACCTGCCCTAATGTGGCCTGTCTTTTCCAGATTTCTTTCTTTACCATTCATTTTAGGACCTTTTAGGTCTTACCTCAGTCTACTTAAGTCTTACCTCAGTGTGGTTCTTGACGCGTAGTTTGAAGGTCTTAGTTGTTGTTGAACCAAAGGGAATTTTGCAAATCCTCAATAATCCCCTACATTTTGTTGTCATAAATGGATTGCTTTATGGAGTATGGTTTGCTGTCAGGACAATCCAAATTAGCCAAGTGTGTAAGTGTGATTTTTTGATGTTAAGATTTAGACAGTCTTTTTTTGTTGTTGTCTTATGACTACCCCACAACAATGTAGGTAATTAATTTCTTGTTAGTATTTGTGAATTTCAGTTATGTCACTCATGAACTGAAAATATCCCTCGTTATTTACAGCCCAGAAATGGTTTTATTGAAACTTCCTGTATTGCATGAAGGGTTTGGGTTTTTTCCTGCTATCAAAATTCTGTATGTAGAGAGAGGATCTTTTGCAGGGATGTGGAGGTAAAGGCAAGCGAGTTAATGTCATTTTATCCAGCGTGACTCATGTCTCATTGATTTTCCACTTGAGAGGTAACTCTGGTGATCAGACCTTTGTGTCCTGCTTTTAGGGTATAGCTCATAATTGAATTTAGTTGCAGTTAGATTGACTGCCTTTTTTAAAAAACTCTTGTTAGATTGTTGTATGTCTGTATTTATGAGGCCCAAGAAATTCTCCAACAAAACCATCCCAAAAGGTCAGGAGGTTCTCCATGAGAAACAGGAGAGCTCTGGAGAGGCTTACTGTGTAATATTCTTGGTACCGTTTTCAGTTTTGATTCATGTGTCACTATGGCTTTGTTACATGACTTGTACCGAATAATTGTGTGGACATTTCTTCTCATTCTGTCTGTTCTGGCAGTAGGTCTCGTTTGTGGAAGTGAAGCTAGAATTTAAGTTCTGTTTGCTTATCCTTCTTTAGATGTGTCCTTTACTATATTTGGGCTATAGTTACAACTTCTCTAGTTGGTTAGCTCTTTGCTACTGCTTTGAAACAAAAGTTTGGTTGTGTTATACTTAGAAATTAACTTCTGTTGAAGTTTAGACAGCTATTTATTTTTGACCTCAACTGACTATGTTTTCCATAAGGAGATGATGTCAAAAAGAGCCGAAGGGTTTGAATTCGTAACAAATCAGAATATAGAAGGTCTATTTTTTTTTCTCTGATGCCTTTTTCATGCCCCAGGTTCTTACATCAGCTGGATTTCACTTAAATTTTCAATAGAATTTTAACATTTTTGTATTTGAATGAACAATAAAACAGAATGAAAATCAAGTAAAACAGATGATGCTATGCCCTGCTTTGCAGAGGCAGAGAAGACGAACATTTTTTTCAAGGAGTTCACAATTCCAGTATGATATAGGTTATAGTTGGGCAATACAAATAGATGACAACAGTAAGATGATTGAATTATTTCTTGTGCATCAGTTATAAAATATTTTTATCCTCATCATGGAAGATTAGAATTCCAAGTTGAGAGAAGTAACTGTGCTTCTTAACGCTTACAAAGCATAAGGGAGAGCCTGAGAGTAGGGCTTCACATTACACCTAACCTGATCCAACAGCTACCTGTCACCAAAATACATAGTTGTACCCCCTGCCTTACCACTGGCACCTGTGCTCATTTGACCACTACAGTAAGCATGTTCAGGGAGCTAAACCAGCAGAAAAATAATGGCTCCTCTGTAGGGGTTTGTATTTTCTAAATCAGCTCATTGTGGGATTGGGTTGAATACTAAAGCAGAAGCATGGGAAAAATCAGAATGATGCACCTGAGGGTTACAGGGGAGTGGGATTACTCCTTTTTGTAGATTAAATCACTTAGCAGTAAAATGAAACCTCACCTGGGAAGTCTTGTTGAAAAATTGGAGAGAATGATTGAAGGCTCACCAGAGTGTGAATCAATCCTGTTGATAAGGAATGAGATGATAGATGGATGTGGTTTTGTTTGCTGTGTTAGAAAGATACAGGGAAAGTGATGTCTTAGACAAAGCAATTGACTAAGGAAATGCTCTTTGGAGAAGTATCTAAATGGATGTAAGTGGAGCAGGGGTAGAGAAAAGAGCATTGCAGTAATTAGGATGCAAAATGATCAGCTCCTCAGGAGAGTTACCTGCTTGGGGTAACAGTGGAAACCTTTCTAAATCAAGCTATCTCCTGAAAGAGGGTTCAGTCACTAAAAAAAAGGTGTTTGCCATTGGATCTTCATAACCTTGATTGTCAATGAATGTGTAACTTTCAACATAGGTTCCTGGACTGCTACACATACTTTAAATATGATTCTACTAACTCACACATGGATTTACAGTTTATTTTCTTAGCGGCTTTTTAAATACACAGACATACTAGAGTTGCTCTTCCTCCCTGAAGGAGTGAATAAAAAATGTTTTTGTTGTTTTCCTCAACTGGGCAAGGATAATCCAAAGTGTATGCTTGCAGAACTCCAGAAAGGAAGTAGTGCCCACATTGGCTGGCACAGGATTTTTAAGAGCAGGATTTTCAGTCAAAATAAGCAGGTGTTCTGAATGTTAGAAGATGGTCAGAGTTGTTAATTTTGATTAGTGATATTTTAATAAAATTATTTCAGCGATTGCATTAAAAAGCCCCTCTACTCTGATAATAGTCTAGACATACAAATCTGATGACTCTTGATTTCACCACTGTCTTAAGTCAGAGTTGTGAAAGGGTCTCACAAAGCTGAGCTAATGGGTGATAAAATAGAACCTGACTTGAAATCAGCTGTTACTGCTCAGGACAGTGTTCTGATAGGCATTTCTGTAAAAACATCAACTGGGTTTCACTAGCTGTCAAAAAAGGGAAGTAGTGTTGAGTATTATTAGGAAGGGGTCATAACATAAAACATTACTTACTATTCTGTAGTAAAAATCCATTACATACATAGGCCATGTTTTCAGTATGATTATCCAGCACTGATCTCTCTGCTAGACTTAGCACAGAAAAAGGCAACAAGGTTTGGCATAGCTTCTCTGTGCGGAACACCAAAGAGATAAGCCAAATAAAATATCCCTTAATTCTAGGAGCAAAGGTATGTCCTCAGGTCATACATGGTCACTGTATTTCAGTACTTTCTGTGTTGCTAGATACAGTGAAACTAATTTTTAAAGGTGTGTTTTACATATTTTCTTCTCCTGTTATCAAGAAAGAATGTGTTAATTGCTTATTGCCCTAGGAGAGATTTTATTGAGTTATAAGGACTTTGCATATTCACGATACAGCAAAGGCTGCTTAGGGGCTATATTTTTTCTGTATTTATTTTTCTTCTTTTATGGCTACAGCATTATGCTGTGGATAATACAGTTGTTCATAGCTGAGTAACTTCATATTTTTATACATATATTTTACATGTTCTCTAAGAGAACTGACAGTTTTTTTTAATAATATTTTTAAAAGGTTAAGCAGTTTCATGGATGGCATGTAAATTACATTTGTCAAGCTAATCCTTACTTAATACTTGATGTCAGCTCTTCAGAGGTATTGAGTAAGGAATAAGCTTAGCACCTGGTTTGACATAGCACTTAAATTTCTTAGAATAGTTTGAAAAAACTGTGCCTTAGAACACATCAGTAAGGCTTTTTTAGGACATCACTGGAAAACTCTAAGTGATTTATTATTTAACAGAAAGCTGTTTAGGGTCTTCTGCTTGATATCTTTATAGATGTGTATGTACATATGACTGTCAAATTGAATTAATTGTGATTTTTAGCTTTGTAATTGCTTTTGTTGACTATTTTCAAATTTGTAGTGTAGAGATTCCAAACAGTATCAGTAGTAAACTCGGAAAGCTACTGGTCAAATTTGTTTTAGTCTTGTAAGAAATAAACATATGAAGCAATCATAGCTCTATAACTGAATGTTTCAGAGGGATAAAAATCAGAAAAAAATCCATTTTACATTGTATTTGTGTAAGTCAGTATACAAGTCCCTAGTAAATAACTTAGCTGTTTAGTCTAACCTGTATCTAATTTCTTCAAATTAGTAGTTTTTATAAGTTATACACTTGATACAGTGTATGGGCAATCTGGTGTTCATTTCAGAGGGAAAGCCCATGCTTGTGGAGAGCAAGAACTTTAAGTGCAAGTGCAGATTTTGTACTGCTGTGATGGGTTAGCTGTTTAGGAAACTGTACTCCAGCAATCTGCTCATGTTTACTTAGGGTAGGTATGGAAACTATATAATTCACACTCTCTGACCCAGCTTCTGGCAGCTCCTTCCTGTTGCCTGAATCTGTGATAAAATATGCTGAGGGTAGACGGTAGCTCTCTTTTCCTTTGTTCTTGTGCTTTGAGAAATTCTCTAGTGGCTGAACCTGGGATTTGAATAGCCTTTTTATGTTTCCTCAGTCCTTTTAGCTGCTGTTACAGGCTAATTGCAAGAAATGGTAGGATGAAGATCTCCTTTTTATTTTCGGAAGTAAATTCTATTAAAAATTTTAGATACTATAGGCAGATACATATTTTTACATAAAAGGTTAAATGCTGTACTGTTATTTTATTGAACTAATAACTGATGAAGTATAAAATCAGTGAAATATTACTGTAGTCATGAGTTCTATTGTCTTGAGACAAAGCGTGAAAGTCGAAACTGTCAGAAATTACTTTAGTTTCAGAAAATTAAAATGAGAAAAGGCAAGATGCTATTTAAAACCTTGGAGTCTCATATGTTCTATTATGTTAGATAAAACTTCAAACATATATCTAGGTTCCTAGTACTGAGTGTATCCATTTGGAATACCTATGACATTGTAGTTGAAAAGGCATACTTTGTTTATGCAGTAGCTTTCCATCATTGATAATACCATGGATCTTTTTTTTTCTTTATTCCTGGAAAAAAGCATATAGGCAAAATCATAAAAAGCGAAGCAGAAAGGGGAGCTCTGAGTAGAACACAAAAATTTTATTCTGCCAATAAAAAAAGGTACAAGTGAAAGTAGTAAGGAGAAAGAGTTAAAACTGAAGTTGCTGTGAGACTTGTATTGGATATCTAACTTTGCAGCCTTCACTTTTTGACAGGTTATGGATCTTTTATACCCATTTATAAAAATAAAAAATTAAGACTTCTCTTTTACAAACACATCAGTGGGATAGCTTGAATGCTAAAAATTTATGGGAGCTCCAGGCAAGATAGGGAAAAATCATGGAAGAGAAATCCATTGAAGTTTAGTAAATAAATAGAAATCGCATACAACTTAAAGGGACCCTGAGCTAAAAATAGTTGAAAGCTGGAAAGTTATTGTAGCTCTTCCCTAGCCATCTGCTTATGGCTGGTGTTGGAGACAAAGTACTGACTGGATAGACCTTTGGTCTGACTTCATGTGAGGAAAGAGGTTTGAAATTAATAAGGTTCAAAATAATTGATTTGCTTTTAAAGTTAAAGAGTTGAAATTGAAGTTCTGAAAATCAATAAACACACAAAGGGAACTGAGTGTGTATGTGCATAGGTGATGGGTGTGTTCATGTGCTTAGGTGGTAATAGGTAAGTCCCTTTTGCTCTGTAAGTATAGTACATCTCAATATCTGGAGCATGGAACATAGTTAGAAAGTTCTTGATAAAGTATTCAGCAAGTGGGAAGGGATAATAGAATTTTAATTAATTTTTCACTTTGTAGGCAGTCTTTCACTTGATGCTTGAACAGTGAGCATAGTTTTGAAAGTAAATTCTCATGTAGGTGCAGAAAATCATAAACTGAGTATTGCAAAACAAAACAACCCTGAAGAACAATAATAAAGCAGAATACCTGGGTATTCCTTACATCAGAAAGTTGAGTAACAAGGAAAAAGGAAAGCATACAGAGGGTAAACTGTAATTTTATTTCAGCAGCGTGTTGACAGGTTAATGCATTTAGAGTTAACCGTGTCAAATCTCAGAAATGCTTAGAAATGCATTTTAAATATATAAAATTTGTGTATTCAACAAGTTAATAAGATACCTGGAGAAAAAACAGCTGATGTGTAGTTGTATTGTGTGAAAAATTTTACTCTTCTGGCTGAATCTTTCAGGATAATTAATTTGTGAGTTTTAAAGATTAAAAAAGTGTGAATAAGACTGGTCTGAGTTTTTACTCTGCCAAGGGTTGTAGAAACTGCAAAACTGATGAGCAAGCCTGCATCAAGGTGAAAAACGGAAGTGGAGCAAGCCTAATGTTTATTTATTGGTGGTCAAAAGAAAAGCAAAGACCTGTAGTTGTGGTAGAAAAAAAATACTCTTCTGGATTTTTTACAGGATGATAATGGCATTTTATGCCAAAGTGTTGGAATGCAAAAAAATGTTCATATTTGGAAAGTAAGCAGTAACCAAAAGGCTGAGATTTTAAATGTAAATGCAGGCCAAACAGAACTTTCTTTGTATTTCCAGTTAGTACTGTAAGCATAGGCAAGACTGAACACAGAAAACCCAGGAAATTAAATGCAGTGTATTGTTTAGCAGTGAGTGTACTGACCTACAAAGACTTTCCAAGCAGAGCAAGAGAAAAAAGCAAAATAACAATCAAGCAAAACAGAATTACACATGATGCAATCATAGTCCTATTTGAATTATATATGTTAGAATAAAAAAGGAAAATGGGCTACCATTGTACTGCTAAATCAAGGGAATTCTGGCCAGCTATCCTATTGGAAATAGTTGGATGTAGACAGAAGCAGCTTAGACAAAGTAACATACTAATTGAACTGGGATCACTCTTACAAGAAAGTGTGAGTTTTTTAAAATCAATGCCTCTATTACCAGTATATATGCTGTACTTAAGAGGAAAAGGTATGTGATAATGTGCGTATTGAAAGTTTTGTTTTCTGTGCTCAGAGACAGGACAGCAATCAAAAAAAGTGTCTGGTCACTGTTACTTTAGGGGTATTTTAAAATGCAGTTTCTAATGCACTTAAAACACCTTCAGTACTTGCCAGTTGAAACTTCAGGAATCCAAGTAGACTGAAATATGCATAATGGTCTTTTTATGCAGAACACTTATATACAGACTGAACAAAGAAAGAGAGTATAGAGGGATATGAAACCTGTCTGCTTAACAAGCTCAGTTTCAGTGACAAAGCAGAATTTGGAAAGAATTGAAGAATAAATTGTAAGATACTGTTTGTAAGTGCTGATATCTGCTGTTCTTTCCAGATGCCCAAGTACTGGGAGAAAATTTCTGTCTGCCTTCCAGTTATTCTGAGGAAACAGGCTCATTCTCAGTGTAGATGATGCTGACACCCAGCTCACAGAACAGGAACGTGCTCAAAACTGCTTTTAAAGACTGCAAGGGCAAAGCTATCGTGTGTGGCTGAACGTTTCTGGCAGTTGTGCTGTGTATTGGACCAAACAGCAAAAAGAGACAATCAAAATAAACTATATCCTGTGTGGAAGGCTGGAACAAAAAATAGAGATGGGTCTTTTTGCCACAAGTCACTATTCTGAGAACTGCAGCAATGTTGAGGTTCTAGCATAGAGGTGTATCAGTGAAACATTTCAACAGCTTCAATAGTATCTCAGACTGTTTCTGCAAAAAACAGATGTTTCTCTGCTTGCTGTGTGCCAGAGACTTGACTCGGTATAACAAAGTCAGTTGAGCTATACATTTTATTAATATATCAAAGTCAGTCACAACACAGCCACATGAGCATTTAAAAGAGCTAGGGCTCTTAAAAGTAACTGGCAATCAAAAAGCAGCATAAGGCGAGTCATTTACAGTTGGACTCAACGTGCTTAAGGGTCTTTTCCAACCTAAATGGTTCTATGATTCGATGGTGGCAGGCTCCCACAGTATTTAAATTCAGGGTTAAAACAGTTCGTCTTATAACCTAGTCCATTACGTGCCAGAGCCCATAGCATGTGAGAACACACCTGTTTGGTTACGTGGTGAGTGGTGCTATATCATACCTGCGATATCAGCTCATGTGCTGCATCTGGTCAGAAGACACAGCAGGGCCACAGCATAGCTGTGACAAGCTTCATTTCCCTTGCTCATAGATACCAGGATAGTTCTGGATACCCCCAACCCCAGTCTGTCTAGAATGTGTTCTTAAGCATTTAGAGCCGTAATTTAGATTGGTAAGAAAGTGTCCCTCTATTTGTTTACTGTTATCACTGACTAACATTTGAACCGCTTGGTCAGTTTAGCATCCTGCCTTAAATTTAGCCGGGATTGAAGATCTCAGAAGTGTGAAGAGTTTTCAGCTTTCATGAAAGCTGCATTTGGAGTTCCCTTTTTAAGGAGGATTGCAGTTTGAGTCCAACAGTTACTACTATACATGGTTTGCTAGCGATGTCATCAGTGCATGTGTAGGTTGGAACTGGCCACACCAATTTTGTTGTTTTGGAGTTTTGAAGTGGCCAGAAGGAGAAACATGAAGTTTTTTAAAATGTTGGAGGTGCGATGGGATATCTGCTGGAACTGAGTTGCATTTGGGACTACAAAGAGCCGGCCTGTAGGGTAGCAGTTTTGCTGGTCTGCTTGTAGAATAACGTGCTTATCTCCTAGATTGAATCAAAGTACCAGAAGGAAAGTAAGTGGTTAAAACATTTTTCATGAGTGGAGATAATTTATTTATTGGTAAAAAACTATGTTCTAGCCGTGGTTAAGAGATTAAATATTTTTGGAGTCTATTCTGCTAGAATAACATTTTGAAATATGGCTACTGTAATCAATTTAGTGTAATTAATTTTATAATGAGCTTTTCAAGAACCTGTGTAATTTAATGGATCTCAAAGATGTTAGTCACATGTTTTTGGTAATCCTGCACAGGAGATGTTCTTTGGGTAACAGCAAAGCTGTTTAGCAGCTGAATGGTTTCACCTGAAAAGTGTATTTTAATTTAGAGAGGGACTTTCACTGGGTGATACAGTGGAGTGGGTAGGTGGGGTGAGAAGGATATAGAGTGATGGCCAGTAAGTGAGGATAAGTGTGATTATTTGAAGTGGGACACAAAAGTGCAGTCTGTTTTTAGTTTTCACGGTAAGTTAATTGTATCAGACAACAGTTAATTTATTGACTGATCAGTAAATTCAACAAGGGTAAAGCTACTGTCTTTATTCATGTAAAATTCAATTTGTATTAAATTATGTCATTGTAATTGATCTGGTTTTGCATTTTTCTAAGAAGTTAAGATGAGGCAGTACTAGGTGGTGTGTTGAAGTGTGGAATGCTCCTTAGGGCTTTGGTACCACCTTACAAAGGTCACATCTTCACCTTTGGTTCTGGCCATATGGTCCCACTCCTGTGCTGCAGCACATTGCCCTTTAATATGATCCACGGGAAAAATAAATCCATCTGGACCCATTTGAAAATAAAAAAAAAAGAAAAGGTGATATTTTCATCTCAGACCTATTTATAGATTGATTTTGTCTTATAATTCCACAAATACTTGTGTTGACAGAGTTGTCACAAGTATTTGTGACAGACAATTGGGATGGGTGCTGCAGTGATGTGTATAGATTAGCTTTGACTAGGTAAGATCCCAGATTCTGCCTGTCTGCTTCTTCTAATCATTCCCAGTTCTAGTTTCTTCTTCCACAGTTGTGATCTTTCTGTCTTCTAGCAGCTCTTCAAGATTTCCAGTCGGCATCCGTTCACTTTGCTAATGTAGCTGCTCTCCTCACCTATCCATTCATGTTTATCATTCCCTGTAGTCTGCCTTCATCACATCTCCACCAGGATTTTTGTTCTCAGGCAAATGCTTCTTTGTGCCAAATTCCAATTTCTTGCTCCAAAACATGGGTGTAGAAAAAGTTCTTGAAGAAAAAGACAGATGTGTCCTAAGCAGTAAGAGGGTTTTTTTGAAAAAAATCCATATTTGTGCGCAGAAATGACTAATTATTTTGACTGAGGTTTGAGGGGAGAGACAGCAGGGTGAGAATATTTGTCTGAGGGAGATGCTTCAATCTGTGATTTCAGTGCAAGCTTATTTGGCTAAGGTCTAAGAAAGCAGTTTAGGGTTTGTCTGTAAAGAAATTTGATAAGTAGTTATTCTAGAGTTTTGCTGTACAGTTTCTTGTATAATTCATATTTAGTTTTACATGAAGTAACTTTGCAACTTTATCTTGTAATGTTAGGCTGGAAAAGGGGTAGTGCCTCTATCGTACCCATCCTCCCAATACATTTCCTTGTGCAGGCAGCCCAGAAGAGTGAGAAATACCAATGCAGGCAGCCATTTGATAACCTGCTGCTGACTGACAGGAATACAAGGAACAGATGTGCATTTCTGGTCGTTGTTATATGACTTGCTGGCTTGACCTTTTTATTTGTTTTGAGGTTTTAGAGGAAAAGGGGTCAATGTTAGACAATGATGGAGAGGAGGAGGTTAAGCTTTTGTTTGTTCACACACATCCCATTATTTAAGTACCAGATTCAACTTACTTGCTTACTCCTCCACTTGTTACTTCCTTCCCCTCCCCCAAAAGAAGTAGACACAATTTCTTCTAAAAGAAGGTTCTTTCTAAAGTTGTTTTTTATTACCTCTTAACGTAAGAAAAGGTTTGTCTGGCTTGGTGAACCCATCTGTTTTAAGGAAGAAAATGAGCGTATTGAACTATCCATTCTGGTTCTTAGCAGTTTTAGTTTTTGGTAAACCATGTCCCTGCTAGTTTGGAGTGGTACAATTTTTAAAAATGGTTGATAATTTTTTCCTACTGTTCTAAGTTTTTCTGTTTTCTTTATTTCATCTTGTCATCCTTATATGTAAGATAAAGTAAATATAAGTAGTCCCATTCTGACAGGCTGTATTTTGACCATATGTAATATAATCTTACTGTGTCAGAGTTGGCTGAAATCTCAGAGTAATTCCAGATCATGAAGTCTCATAACACTTATTTATTTTTACTTTTATTGTGTTTAATCTTTCCTTATAGCTTTAAGCTGCTTATTGTTATATATTATTTCATGTAACACCTTTGTAATGTCTTTTGGCAGAGGTTATTTCAATTATTTGAAAGTATTGCTTATTTTGATGTAATGTAAAATCATAAAAATACAGTGCCTTCTCCAGAAAACTAATTTCTTGCTAATGTAGTTATACTACGCTCAGTGTGTGTGGGAAGAGATGCTGGCATACTCTAGAAGTGAGAGACTGGTGAATAGAATTTGCTAAATGGAATTCATCCCTAATGTAGTAATGCCACTTTGCTAGGAAGTGATATGCTTTATATGTGGAGGTAAACCAAAGTCCTGATAATCTGATGTCTGTGCAGGTTCTCTTCTGTTCAAAGATGCTAATTTTTTGTCTTTGGCAAAAAGATTCTGTTTACATAAATAGCTCCTGCAGTTTTAATTTTAATAAGCTTTCCATTTTAAAAAATGTACTGTTTAAATAACATACTACTACTCTGCCGAGGATTTAAGAATTGCTATTTTATACCGCAGAGATACACTGGCTTTATGTATTAGTTCAAGTAATTACAAATATTTTCTTTGGAGATATGCACTTAAGCAGTACTAAGCATGCTTAAAATGTGTAAAGTCTAATTGGCTTTTTGTATGTCGCTGAAACAATGTGGTCTGGAGCGTATAGCTGATAAGAAGAAAGATAATAGTGTAATGATCAGGATGTCTCTAGGCAATCGGAACACAAAAGCTTATTCATGATACCTTTGGTGTAATTCTCTGTGGATAATGCAAAACCAGACAATGTAATTTCACTACTCCCTGCACCCCCGAGGGCCATGGCGTGAAGCATATACAGAGTCCTGCTAATGATTAAAGATTGCGTGCATGCATGCTTAGTGTATGGGTGCAGTAATTGGTTAAAAATTTGACAAGGTCATAATAGAAGTTAATACAACAGGATATTCATGATAAATGTTGTGCTTTTTCTTTGCTAAACCATTTAAGTGTAGAAGACTAAGTTACAGATACAGGGTCAGATCAAACTTCAGGGTTTATCATCGCAGACTGAGTCTTGGGAGAAGTGGAATTTAGAAAGAGGCTTGAGAAAAGTCATACTTGGCCATTGGTTACATATCTGCACTGAGATAGACCAGTAAGTAGCAAGTTAGTTCCTAGTGGACTGATGTTTCCTAAAGTATGAATGATGGCCAGTGGCTCAGAATGGTTTCTGAGAGATTCTGAAAGAATTTTTATAGGTTCAAAACTATGGCAGACTTTGCTGTATTCTTACTTCAAAGTCACAGTTAATTTAATAGAGTTACATTAATGCATTGTAATAGCAGTCTAGAAAATCATTAGGTCAGTGGAAGCAGGATTTCAAAATTAAACAAATAGTTTAGAATGAGATAAAAAGTAATTGAGTGTATATTGTCTCAAACTAGCTAAATTATGCACAGTCATATGCTCAAATTACACCATATTATTGTCACTGATACAGATTTGTTTCAGTTTATTTCTTGAAAATGTTCTGCTTTTTGGTATTAGAAAGATGTGTGTAAAAGTGATGTTTTTTTCTCAAGTGTTACAATTTGAAAAACAATTTGTGAAATCTGACACAAACTTTTAAAAGAATAAAATACAATGTTTTAAGGAAGGAATATATGTTAAGGACTCTCAAGTTCTGATGACAGAAATAAGTGTGATCAAAGAGTCCTGACTGAAATAAAACTTTCTGCAGTATTCCTTTCAGCCAGGGGCACACAATGTCCCACAGATCTAGAGCAGAAAATGAAACAGTAGAGGGCAATTACATATGGATCACATTTGCTCGTATAAATGGTAACTGCATCAATAACAGATACTGTTTCTGAAGTAATTGTGGGATTTACTTCAGTATGGGACTATAGAGTGCTACTGCTGTCAGGTATCCACAGCTGCAATAGCTGAACACTGGAGAAAGTTCTGATCTTTGTCACTGCAGTATTATCATTGAGCATGAGTAGAAACTATTAGATGAGACTCGGAAGAACAGGAAGAAAACAATTATTTTTCTTCATATAAGATGACAAATCATTATACTCTAGATGAGATGAACTATTCTGTTTCCGAGTGTTGAGTTGTTGTGGAAGTCTGTAGCTATTGTCCATTTTCATCAGATACCTATTGGAGACTTGTTTGTGTTGCAAGTGTCTGTGTGTCCTGTGCTCCCCCTCCCCAAATACATGATTTAAAAATTTGTTTAATGTTGTATGTAATGTTAATATATCCATCATAAGTACCATATATATAAAAAGCACCACCAAGCAATTAGAGTAGAGGTTTTCACTGCTTTGCTGCTTTCAGATCCTGTAGCCTAATACACCCAGTATGTTCATATATTGACCCCCCCTTTTTTTTTTTTACTATTTCTTTTCTAGCTTAGGGGCACATGGAACATGCTTCTAACTATGTATGTGTTTCTTAATTCTTGGGGTTCCTTTAAACAGTCAACTTGTACTTGGTTCCCAGATACCCAATATTGGCTTAACCCAGTGAAGAAGTCAGTTATTCTGCATATTTAGGAAGCAGTTTCCTCATTCTGCTGTTTTTAACTGTTGGTTTCCATCTCTACGTAGATTTGTTTCCTCTGTTGCTAGAGGTTTTCACACATGCAGTTCAACACTCACTAGCTTTTCTAAATAGGCTTCTGGTTAAATGAAATAAAATTCTAGCATAATTATATTACTGTGGCAGGTATTAGTAGAGTTTGCCTAAAGCTATGTAACACTTTAAGGGTTCTCAGATGCATATCCTGAAACTCCATCCTATGCTGTCATCAAATTCTTGATTGTATGTAAGATGTGTTGACAATTTCTGTAAGCAATCAGACTTCAGTCTCACTCTGAAGAAGTTCCGTACTGATTAATGTATGACTATTCCCTATAAGGTTTCAGCATCAGCACTCACTCGGTGACATGTTACACAGATCCTTCTCCATAAGAGACGAATTCAGAGTCCCTTTCTTCAAAGCTTTGTCTGTCTGCATTACATTCTAATGTCACCTGTAACTTCTTCATTTTTAGTGGGCTTTGCAAACCAAACCATGTTGTTTCTTAGCTGATTTTTTCTCTTTAGACTTTGAGTCTTTATTGCAATATTCTCTTTAATAAGTGTTGATGTGGTTTCCTGAAGAATTGCTTAGAACTTAGAGCGTATTTAGTTGCCATTGCATTCCTTATTCCAACTTGAAATATCTTCTAAAATGAGTGGTGTCCAAAACAGTAAATTACTCTTCACTGAATTTCCCTGCTATGGAAGATGTGGTTTTTCTAAGTGAAAAAAATAATTTTAATTAGTTATGAAATGTAAAGAATTAATAGTTTCTTTTGTTCAAGGCAGTTTTTCCAAGGAAACTTCTAAAAGAAGTTACTTATTTGTTCACTTAGTAAGCTCTTGTGAATCTTGTTTTCTAGTTGTTAAGCAGTAATTAAGTCGCTTCAGTGTACCCTGATTAAAGTTACCTCCCCCAAACTGCTACTAAATGAAAATCCTGACTAGGTAAGACCTTTTATTCCCCACCTCAGTTTCTTTACTTGTGATATTTACACGTTCTTTTTGCTGTTCCTAAAATGCTGTTGCTCTCCCCAGAGATGACTTAGGCACAGCAGGGGTTGTGTCTTTCCTGCTGTGAGTATAATAGAGTTGTCTGGGGGGAAGGAAAATTAGAGGAGATAAACTGGACAAATCTGAGGAAAGACTGACATCGCTATTTCAGCTGTTCCTGAAACAACTCTGTGAATGTTCTTTACTTATGGACTGGTAAAGTAATTAAAACTTTTGAGATAGGTCTCTTTCTGATATTTTTTCAGTATTTTTTCAGTCTTTTTTCAGTATTTTGTATTTTACCAAAGTTACTAAGTTATGGGACTTTTGGTGGGGTATGTTGCTTGTTTTTTGCGAGTCTGTCAAAATCTGTCTTTACTTTTGGTATCTAAGTATGTATCTTTCCTGTCAGGATCTGTAGGAAAGGCAACAATATAGATTTAAATAACTGAGAGTGTACCAGAATATTAAAAACAGAATAAACTAGATAGTGAAGGGGACAGGGAGACACAGGCTGAAGTCGTTTGATATCAGAGCTCTTTATGGAGTTCACCTCTCACTGTTTCTAGTTCCATTCCTGGTAGGGCTAAGTAGCAAACTATTCCTTTTTGCTCATTTCTTTCAGACATTTACCTCTTGCATTTTCAAGTTTACTTCCTTACCTTCTTGTTTTTCTGCTCTTTCTTTGTCTTTTGTTAATGACAGTTCTCTACTGTTTGTTAAATTAAGAAATTCCACTGGATAATAATTGAAATCTAATTTGATGTAGTTATCCATATAATGAAATTTATGATACTTCATGTAACATCATTGTACAAATACCTTTCATTATTGAATTTCACTGTAACCAGACATGATTAGTCTTTTCTCCTCTTATTTGGCTCAGTTTATATATTGAATTGTCAGCTTAATGGGGAATTTGTTTTCTGCTCTTACCAGTATGAAATCATAAGTAGGCCGAAAGTAAAGAAGACCAATACCAAAGGCTTTGGGCATATATAACTAAATATAATTGTGTAGAGAGAGAAGTGTGGAGAAGCCTGTCAGCTTGTTCTTGGCATCGTGAACTTTCTGAATCATCAATATGAAAATAAGTTCACTTTTTTGAAGTCAACAGATTATGAAGATTCAGTAATCACTGTTCTGTAGTGATTTATGGTGCCTCCATAGTACCTGATGGTCTTAAATTAAATGTGATTCCTGGTATGTTTTTTCAAGTAATAACTCTTGGGCATTGGCACTGATGTGCAAACTCTGGAGACAACTGAAAGCATTGTGTGGCTTTTTGATCCGTAGATATATTTCTATCTTTCAGTATCAGAATTGGTTCACTTCCACTATAAACAAGGTAGTATACTTTGCTTTCCTTGAATGAAGAATAGGTTTAATGTGAACTCTGGAAAGCATTTCAGTCCTCTTGTGTAGATGAAGGTTATTCAGGGATTTGGAGCCAATCTAAGTATTGAGTTTTGCTCAGCTGATTAAAATTAAATAGCAGAAATAATTGTTTTTCACTGTATCTAATTATAAAATATATTTGACAGTGCATTTCATAATTCATTAGGTGTAGTAATATCTTTCATCACTTGTTTTCTTGTGTCACTTCAAATATCTTTTGAGGATTGAGCACCCTACCACAGCTCTCTGTTGTGAATTCATTTGCTTTCAAATCTTTTATGTGATACAGCAAATCACTTAAAAATAACCAAGGAAGATGTTTTACATTTGAAACTTTAATTAGCATTTCACATTCTTAATTACTTTATAGCTTACTGCTCTTTATGTAGGACACTTGTAAAACTGATAATTCCTTCTTTAAAAAGCTGTTAGACTTTATATATCCTGTTACATTCTTCTTAATTTTTAACGAAATAATTTAAATGTCTTATTGATGCCTTTGTCTTTTTCTCAACAGTTTTCAAAGTCTTGTTAATGTGATGGCATAAACTAGTAAAAAGGCATTTGGATTGCATAATGGATAACAGCAACGGTGATTGATATTATTTGAGTGGCGCAGTGAGAGTCAGCTGTATAAAATGTCAGAAGTTTATATTTCTTCTAGTTTTGCAGTGGTAAGTTTTTTTACATTTACTAAGTAAATAATAACTTTTAAACATATGTAAAGTGTGTTTCATTAGAAAGTAACATACCAGCAAATTAATAAAGATTTCTGTCTTACGTATTATTTCTAATGTCTGTTGAATTCAGCAGTAATTACTCATCAAAGTGTACACTGGAATTTGGTTTCATTTATTTTATTGGTAACCATTTGAAATGTCAGTTGCACATCCTTAACTTATGCTAGCCTTAAATAGAATGACCTAGGTGAAATGGAATATTTAAATGACCCTGTTTGTCGTGTTTGGGCTCAATCCTAAATACAATCACTCTTCAAAAGGTATTGACCTTGTGTGTAAAAGGGAAGAATATACAAGCAAGTTTGTCCATGTGGAAAATGGGTTTAAACAACCATTATAGACAAGGCATAATTACAAGGTTTTTTTCTTTTAAGTACTGGTGTTTTGCCCATTTGCTGTTTGTCATATTGTTTATATTTCTCTGAATAGAGTTCATTGGATGTCTCACACTTCGTCCTGCATCATTACTTTTAAATGGGCAGAGTGGAAGATAGTACGATAGCAGTTCTTTACCTTTATTTCCAGGAATACAAACAGTGCACCTTTCCAGGTGTTCGTGTAAGGCAGTGGGAATACCTAACAAGCAGGAGCACTGTAGCAGCACAAATACAATGCAGTTTTGAGAACATTTGAAACTTCCAATTTGTAATTGCCTTTTCTTCGTTGCACAAAATGACGTGCTGTCCTAGATAGTTGTATGTAGAGCTATACCAAGCAATAGTTTGGGGATACATTACTTTCATTACGAAATACTGCTTGCATTATGAATACCTAAATAGAAAGTAAAGAAATTGCTGTTAATTGTCAAACACATTTGTGTTGCTTAAAAGGTGTACTGGTCATGTCCTGTTCTCTCTTCTCTGCTCCAGGAGCATATTACACCTAAATAGTAGATTTGTGAGAATTTATGATTGTTTTTCCCCCCTTCTCTTTTGCTGAAGGTGAAAAACAGCTATTGAAACAATTTTCCTCCATTTGTCATTTTCAGCCTTTCTAAATGACATGCAAAAAGGTTTGATTCCATTTTTTAAGTTTATGTCTTCACATCGTATGTCAGTTGAAGAGGTTTGTAAAATCTGGAATTTGGGTAGATGGAAAAGGGAAGGTATGCCGTTATGTACAAATGTGAATCTGTTCATCATCATGGATATTATTACAGGTTTGTGGTGAAATGCAGTTTGACATGTTGCATTTTAAAAGATGAAATGAATAGAAGGATAAAACTGAACTGATTCATATTAAAAATGTTATTTTGAGATTGGGCAAGTTGAGTACTCCTACATTTCACCCTGAAATCTGAAATAGACACACTCTATTAAAACAATGGATGTTTTAAACCTAGCTTTCAGTCTGAATTTACTTAAATTCGATATAGGTGGTGATTCATCTCACCAACTGTATGAAAAATTTAAAAATGGAGGTGGCTTGGGAAACAGCCTTATAGTACCTCAGAGAAGAGTATTGAGAAGATAGAGCCAGGCTTTTTGTTGATGTAAATGATGCAAAAATAGGGGAGGTCCCCCCTGGGTATAAGAAAAAGTATTTTTACTGTAAAGACAGTTAAGCACTGGAAGTGGTTGCCCAAAGAAGTTGTGGAATATCTGTGCTTGGAGGTTTTCAAGACCCATCTGGACAAAGTACTATGTAACTAAATCTGAATTTAGTCTTCATGTTCATTTGAGCAGGAGGTTGGACTGGATTGCCTCCCGAAGTCCTTTGCAACTTCAGTGATTTTATGATTCTGATTCAGGCATTTTGTTTTAGTTCATTTTTGCTATTGATGACTGTAACTCTTTTTTAGTGATGAGTTTTTTATTATTTTTGATCCACTGTTAAATTAGATTTGCAATTCTGTTTCGTTATTTATGAGCAATTCATTTTTGTTTTAAGCAACAAGTGAGCAAGCAAATACCATTTTTACAGTTTCCTTCTTAGTATGTGAAACCATGTAACTGGAAACTGGGATATTACGAGTGTGATTTGATACCACTCATTTGACCAGACAAACTTAAATACTAATACCAATACATTATATCATATGTACAATACATAAAAGTAGTGTATTTTGGTAACGGGAGCCTAACTGGAACATTCCAGTCTTACATAAGCCATAAATGTGAACTGTATTCACACACAAGTACTAAAGACAGCAAAACCACAAATGCAAAGTCAGCTTCTTTGTAGCTTAGATGGAAAACTTTTTAATGCCCTAATTTATTGGCACAGAAAGAAATGTTGTTAATACATTGCATAGGCATACTCAGTTTTACATTAGGTACATTTGTGACAATATATTATTCAGATTTGCTATGTCTGTAGGTGTTCTTAAAATATTTTTTGACTGTTTTGTTTACATTTTTTTGAAGGTTTCCCAATGAGTGGATCATGATGAACATACTTTAGGGACTTGCCATAGTATGGCTGCTTCTCGATCTACTCGTGTTACAAGATCTACAGTGGGTTTAAATGGTTTGGATGAAAACTTTTGTGGTAGAACATTAAGAAACCGTAGTATTGCTCATCCAGAGGAAGTTTCACCCCATCCTCAAATACGATCAAGGTCACCAAAGAAGAGGCCAGAATCTGTGCAAACTCAGAAGGGAAGTAACGGTGGAAGAACTACTGATTTGAAACAACAGAGTGCTCGGGAATCATGGGTGAGCCCTAGGAAGAGAGGGCTGTCTACTTCAGAAAAAGATAATGTTGATAAACAAACTGTGGAAAACTGTGAAAAAAAACAAGCAGAACCCGTTTCACCAGTTTTGAAAAGAATTAAACGTTGTCTACGTTCAGAGGCACCCAACAGTTCAGAGGAAGACTTGTCTGCTAAAGCAGAGAAGGAGTCATTGGAGCATAAAAGCTTAGTGTCGGACAATGATGCAGTCTCCACAGGGACTAAACGAGCTTGTCGATGTCTTATATTGGATGATTGTGACAAAAGGGAAGTTAAAAAGGTGAATGTCTGTGCAGAAGGATTTAATTCTGCAATAGTTGATGAGATTGCAGGCTATCAGACTGTCAATGGAGTTGGTGAAAGAGACTCAAATTCTCTTAACTGTGATGACTGTCAGCTTGATGGGAACACTAAGCAAAACAGTGCTGGTTCCTGTATGCCCAAGGACAAAACAGTAGCAGAAAACGGAAACTCATTTGCCCATTCTTCATTGTTGCTTAATAGCAGCAAGGAGGACAGTGTTGTAGACCATTATGTGCCTTGCACAAACTCTCAAGAACAGGTAAAGTTAGAGGACCACAAAATAATAAATGACTGCTTGCCTGAGGAGCATGCTAATCAGGCAGATGAGCCAGCTACAGGGTCCTTTTCTGAAATCCAGTCATCTTTGTTAAGGGATTCGGAGGAGGAGGTAGATGTTGTAGGAGATAGTAGTGCCTCTAAGGAACAGTGTGCTGAAAACACCAATAGCAACCCGAATACTCATCATGACAGTGCATCAATCTCAGGTGAACCTGAACCACATTCTTCAGTGCTGGACTGTGTTTCAGCTCAAATGACATCTATGTCGGAACTTCAAGAACACAGATATACATTGAGAACTTCACCACGAAGGGCTGCCCCTGCCAGAAGTAGCCCTACTAAAAATAACTCTCCTTGTAGAGAAAATGGACAGGTTGGGGAAAATAATCTTAGTCCCACTGAAAAGAATGTACCTGTAGGTGTTAATAATATCAATGGATCTCCCAAAAAGTCTGAAGAAATTAAACAGAACGAAAAAGAGAGAAATTGTAATACGGGAGATCATGGGAGTGATGGACTAAGAAAGCCACTTTCTGAGGCTAGGCATGTTGCTGGATATGTACCATCTGCCAAAGAGAGTGCCAACATCCACACTGCAGACGATGATGAGGAAGAGCCTGATGTGTATTACTTTGAATCAGATCATGTGGCATTGAAACACAACAAAGAGTATGTGTAACTATGGTAACCATGAATTCTGTTTTTGTTTCTTACCAAAAATATATAAATTATACACATTTAAAGTACTTTCACAAAAATTTAAATGCTTTATAATTTTAATACTCTTCAGTCTTCATCTTCCTTTCTTTTTTCTACCCCAAGTAAAATTGAACTCTATTTAATATGCAGTATGGTACAGCAATGTGGTTTATACATTTCTAGCAATGTGAATTCTTTAACCAGAAGTTTGCTTTTTGTTTTTTTTAAACACATTTATTATCCCTTTTCTCTAAAAAACTAGCTGGAAACAAATCCAAAGTAATTATAACCCTTAATTAGAATTCAGTTATTTATCAGCATATCCAGTAGGCACAGCACATACAGTTTATGAAATTACCATTCTGTTGTACATACAATTTAAGGTTTATACCTATTTTTCTAGTGTAATGGGAAAGACTTTCTGTTATTGTGTTAAGGAAGATAAATTGATCAAATACAGTGATTTGAGAACTTTCTCCAGAGTAAATTATGTCTACATTGCTGTTTATATTCATTAAATGCAAATAGATAAATGTTCCAATTATTATTAGAAAAGAGCACATTTTTATATTTATCATCTGAATGTCTGTAAGTAGAACTGTGGTAATTGTTTATTTGTGGCAACTGTGAAAGAGATTCTTGAAACGAAAGGGCAATTTTCTCAGTGAAGAAAGTTTGAATGAAGAAAATTTGTCTTCGGGTGGTAGATCAGGCCACGGTTTTTATTGCACAGTCTTTGTAACACTAGTTTGACTTCTGTGTTTTGCTGTTTAGTAGATGTTCTGCATTTTGTTGTGAGTACTAAAAGACCAAATGCAGATGATCCTCAATTTGCTTCATATGAGGAGTTAAACTACTGATACTAGTTTCTGTAAATAATCACAGCATAATTATGAATATGGGGCAGAAGGCCCAGATGATAGTGTAATCTGTCAGAAGTTTGATTGGTTTTTTTGGGTTTGTAGAGTTGCAATATTTTTATAATGAATTTTTGTTTTATATTTGATATGAATAAATTATTTTAATCGGAGAGAATTGTGAATTAAAATATCTGCAGTTTCAGCCGTCAGCCCAAAATGTATGGACACCCTTCCTGGTAGACTGAGAGAAGATTGCTGTTTCCTAAGTTATAAATGGGAAAAATGGATTGTTGTCTTTTGATGGTTTTTGGATGTTTGTGTATCTGTATGTAGGGTGACTTTACTAGTTGTGTTAGTACAGAGATACATTGTAACATTGTCTTTTTTTTAAAAAATTAGGAAAAGAATGATAAAGAACATACCAGATTTTTAGATGTAGCTTCAATTTTTACTTCTTTAAAATTAAACATGTCTGGAATGCAGTTTTTAAAAATCAAAATCTGCAATTGAATGTAAATGCTGTAAAAATAAAACTATTTTTTTCTATCCTTACAATTAAACACAGATCTAAATTGTTCTTGAAAAATTTCAGGAATGTGCCCTAGTGTTAGCTTTTGAATGTACACAGTTGCTTTCGAGATATGATTAGTTGTTGTTCAGACTGGCAGCCTATTTGGGAGAGCTTGTTGGGGAGCTTGTGAAATTGCAAGTAGGACTAGGTGGCTTGGTACTGACTTGCTGCCTGAATGCAGAATTTCAAAAGAAATTCCTGCTATATTTACTGCTTATATTTTAATGGTGGCAACAAAGGTCAAAGCTAGAATTCTCTTCTAGGTCAAGAAAGAAAAAAATTCTACTTTTCAGAAGGGAAGCATTCTACTAAAGATAGTATTAGGTGGAATTCTTTTTTCCTTCAAAAATGTTGATATAATTGGAAAATTATGGGCAGTCTTTTTTTGTTGTTACTTATGTTTACAAGAAAACAAATCTGATATTTTAGTGGCTCCTCATGTTAATAGGTCCTTCTAAAGGAACTTAAGTCTATATTTTGATACTTGAATGCAGTTGCCCTTTGTCTGGAACTTTGTAGTTCAAGAGTTAATCAAATACAGTGTACTACATGCTTTTTCAAATTTTAATACTAAGTTCATTATAGGGTACTTCTAATTCATGTGTTACAGTTCTTGAATAGTGTCTTAATGGTGCTGTTGTTTAATCTCATTTGGTTCTTATTTTCTGAAGTTAAAAAAAATATGTTTTAGTGGAAATGTTTTCCCTGATTAGTCAGATGCGAAGAATTCCAGGATTCCCATGCTGTCAGGTGAAGGCTGTTTGCTTTGCCTGTGATATTTCTGGCTAAGCAAAGTATGCTGGTCTTCTGCTTATCAGATCTTTGTTTTTCTGTCCTTCATCAGTTTGTGATTAAACTTGTCTTTATGGATTATTTTTTCTCCAGTTTATATTTCCATTATCTTCAAAAGCAAATTCAGAGAGACATTAGCATTGTGACTGGGTTGAGGAGGCAGGTTTCTCCAAGAAGGCATTAATCATTCTTTGGATGATCCACAGTGGAAAAAAGCTATATTCCTCTGTGTTGTAACAACAGTTTGATGTCTGTAAACTTACATTACTTCTAGTTCTGTTACATAGCTTGATGACATTTGCGTTCATGCAGCTGATTTTCACTCTGAGAAATTATTGTAACGTTGATGAAATATGAATATACCGAAACCTTCAAGAGCTGTTGATGAGACTTGCTAGATGAAAAACAACTAAATGTATATTGTGGAATTTCTGTATGAATGTTGTTGCTTTTTGAATGTTGCCATGTTTAAACAACATTCATATACTAATATTTCTGGGAAAAGTGGGTGATAGGGTAGGAAAAACAATCACCACAGAAAAAAAAGATGAAATGTTATTATTCAGAGAGAAGGCTGAAATGATTGATGTTCCACAACCTCGTTAATAAAATAGATCTTTCCTTACAAAGACATATCTGAGTTCTCTAAACAGAAATTTTATTTCGACATAGACATTCATGTAGATAGTAACAGACTGATCTAGGGGCTTGTATAAGTGTGATTTATTGTTAATGTTCATTTTTCTGTTATTACACACACAGTTTGAATCTGTGTATTATGATTCCTCTCAGAAAAACATGGTTTGATGCATATTTGAGAATTTTGCTTGTATGTTCTGGCTCAGAAACCTTTACATTTGCTCTTGAGATATTTTCATGAAAACTGAAATTGTTTATTTAAATCTTTTTACACTGCTTAATTTTATATGCTATGCTTAGCATTTTGCATATGTCTTTCCTCAGGAGTTCCTCATATCTCTTTGCTGTATCTTTTTATAGTTTAATGATTTCATACAGTGCAGTAGCATACTTCAATTTTCTATCTTAATGCAATATTTTATTCTCAGTACATTTCCCCCTTTGTCCAGTGTTTCATTTAGTGCCCCTTTTTCTTTTTTTCTTCTTCCTCACTTACTCTCTTTGGAGATTTGGGATGTTTGGCAGGTGTTAGGTTGCATGAGAGAAAATTTTTGTTTAACGTTTGGCTCTGAGTTCTAAATGAAAATGTAATTCAGGAATTGAGTTTTCATGTGCATATAATGCATTATACAGTAAATTTCAATGATCCTGTAAATTGTGAGTAGCTTTATAGGGACCACTAAGGCCTGTAAGTAAGCCCACTGAAATATGGATTATGTGCTTGGCTAAAGGTATTCAGATGCAGGAGTTAGGACCTTGCATTTTTCATTAAATAGATATTTTCGTATATCTCTGGTTTCATATATTACTTAGTAATAATTGAAAATCATAGTAGCTGTGCTGTCATTTAAACTGGAGGCAGATTAAAATGAAATATTTTATTACATCTCTTAAAACCCAGTCTTGTGAATTCTTACCTGTTACGGATTGTATTGTTACAGAGGCCTTGGAAAGACAGAGGAACATGTAGGATTGTACAATCAGATTTAATATTTAATTGACAATTCATAGTAATACTGTAGATGTCTTTGGGTGCACTTTAAAATTTAACATTACGTGAATGTGAGAAAGAAGGAAGCATCTGTGGCATTACCTGTGGTACAGGTTTTGTATTTTATTTGGTAACAAATGTTTCTACCTAATGAATAAGATATGTTAGATTACAATGTGTTTTAATTCATCCTTTATTCCACACAAGAGTGGTGTGGCGTACAGTGATATTTTTCTTAAACTACATATTAATATAAAACTTAAACATACGGAAAATCAGTACTTTTTTCAGAGAGTAGTTTCTACTGTCTCGTAGTTTGGTCTGTGTTCTTAGTAACAAAAAATTATGTCGGCTTTAAGTAAATACTTCATGTAGAAATTGAATGCTGCAACTAGCTCATCTGCAAAACAGAAATATAACAAATCAATTAGAAACTTCTTATATGAGTTTTTGATCAACTGCAGTTTGGTATTGCAGATAATTGTGTTACTAAACCATGTTGTGATAGTGTAATGGGCATATGAGCATATTTATTATTCCAATCCTTGTTACACCAGCTTAAAATATTAAGTATTTTGAGAATTGTTTACTACCAGCATTATTATTTTATCGTGTTTTATAAGATCACTTCTATTTATAAATACTTACCAGTGGAAAAGTTATAAGTGATGCAAAATTACTGTGGGACTGAAGATTAAGGTTTAATTAAGAATATTTTTGTAATCATAGAATCATGTTTTATAATTACGTAAACTATTCAATAAACACTAAATAATAGAGTTCTTAATTTGCAAGAGATAATGCCTTGGGCATGTGCTGCATCTGCTTTTCTCTCTCTAGTAATAGGCTTACTGTAGGAGCCATTAAATGTCAAGTACATTCATCAAATCAGTTTTTCTTTCTCTGATCATCGTTGTCTTGCTGTCAACCGCAGCCCAATCCTGGTGAACAGCACTATCAAACATGGTGCAGTCGTCACTGAAATAATGCATCCTGTGGAAAACAAAAATTGATTCCTTTTGGATGTGTCCTTTGCTTCTTGAATTCTTGTTTCTCATGGTTTGCTTCATATTTGCTTTTTTTTTTCTGCCTACACTCTTATCTCCTAGAGTCCTCTGTTGCATCAGGGCTGGCTTGGTAGTATGTGTGTGCTGGTGGGTTGACTATGGATTGCCTTTCTCTTGTGGACACAACAGTTATGGTCTCTCCCCCTTCCCAAAGTGCCAGTTTCTAGAGAACATTCAGAAACTAAACTTGTGTTCCCAACTTCTTTGATCATCATGGATCAAAAACTGGGGGGGGGGGGGAGGGGGG